>CM059425.1:66804037-67025177 GCA_030390025.1 Squalus acanthias
CTCCCAGGGCCACTCCCTCCCAACTGTATGCCGCCACCCCTGGTGGGTCTGTCCTACCCAGGGATGATAATGGAGTAGTTTGGGACATTGGCTGAAAGGTATGATTCTGTGAGTATGACTATGTCAGGCTGTTGCTTGACTAGTCTGTGGGACAGCTCTCCCAATTTTGGCACAAGTCCCCAGATGTTGGTGAGGTGGACTTTGCAGGGTCAACTGGGCTGGGTGTGATGTTGTCGTGTCCATAGCCGATGCCAACATCAATGCCGGGTGGTCTGTCCGGTTTCATTCTTATTATTTTGTTTCGTAGTCGGTTAGTTACAACTGAGTGACTTGCTAGGCTTGTGCAGTCTGGAGTCACATATAGGCCAGACTTCCTTCCCTAAAGCTGGTCCCTAAAGGACATTAGTGAACCAGATGGGTTTTTATGACAATCCGATAGTTTCATGGTTACCATTACTGATACTAGCTTTTTATTCCAGATTTATTTAATTAACTGAATTTAAATTCCCCAGCTGTCGTGGTGGGATTTGAACTCACGTCTCTGGATCATTAGTCCAGACCGCTGGATTACTAACCCAGTGACATCACCACTACGCTACCGTTCCCATTTCTTGGGGTATGGTAGCATAATGGTTATGTTACTGGACGAGTAATCCAGAGGCCTAGACTAATAATCTAGGAGACGTGAGTTCAAATCCCACCACTGCAGCTGGGGAAGTTAAATTCAGTTAATTAAATAAATCTGGAATAAAAAGCTAGTATCAGTAATGGTGACCATGAAACTACCGGATTGTTGTAAAAACCTATCTGGTTCACTTATGTCCTTTAGGGAAGGAAATCTGCCCTGAGAAACTCCTGGTCTGGCCTATATGTGATTCCAGACCCACAACAATGTGGTTGACTCTTAACTGCCCTCTGAAATGGCCCAGCAAGCCACTCAGTTTTACCAAACCGCTAAGAAAAACAATAAGAATAAAATCGGACAGAGCACCTGGCACTGGCTTCGAACACGACAACATCACACCCAGCCCAGTCGACCCTGCAAAGTCCTCCTCACTAACATCTGGGGACTTGTGCCAAAATTGGGAGAGCTGTCCCACAGACCAGTCAAGCAACAGCCTGACATTGTCATACTCACAGAATCATACGAAGGTTCACCAGACTGGTTCCTGGGATGGGGGGATTGTCCTATGAGGAGAGATTGAGTAGACTAGGCCTATATTCTCCAGAGTTTAGAAGAATGAGAGGTGATCTCATTGAAACATACAAATTTCTTACAGGACTTGACAGGGTAGATGCAGGGAGGATGTTTCCCCTGGCTGGGGAGTCTAGAACCAGGGGTCACAGTCTCAGAATAAGGGATTGGCCATTTAGGGCTGAGATGAGGAGAAATTTCTTCACTCATAGAGAGGTGAATCTTTGGAATTCTCTACCCCAGAGGGCTGTGGATGCTCTGTCGTTGAGTATATTCAAGACAGAGATCGATAGATTTTTGAATATTAAGGGAATCAAGGGAGATGGGGATAGTGCAGGAAAGTGGAGATGAGGTAGATGATCAGCCATGATCTTATTGAATGGCGGAGCAGGCTCGACGGGCCAAATGGCCTACTCCTGCTCTTATTTCTTATGTTCTTATACCTTTCAGCCAATGTCCCAGACTCCTCCATCACCATCCCTGGGTATGTCATGTCCCACCGGCAGGACAGACCCACCAGAGGAGGCGGCACAGTGGTATACAGTCGGGAGGGAGTTCTCAACATTGACTCCAGACCCCACGAAGTCTCATGGCCCCAGGTCAAGCATGGGCAAGGAAACCACCTGCTGATTACAACCTCAGCTGATGAATCAGTACTCCTCCATGTTGAACACCACTTGGAAGAAGCACTGAGGGTAGCAAGGTCACAGAATGTACTCTGGGTGGGGGACTTCAATGTCCATCACTAAGAGTGGCTCAGTAGCACCACTACTAACCGAGCTGGCCAAGTCCTGAAGGACATAACTGCCAGACTGGGCCTGCGGCAGGTGGTGAGAGAACCAACATGAGGGATAAAACCTACTTGACCTCGACCTCACCAATCTACCTGTCGCAGATGCATCTGTCTATGACAGTATTGGTAGCATTGACCACCGCACAGTCCTTTTGGAGACGAAGTCCCGTCTTCATACTGAGGGCACCCTCCTTCGTGTTGTGTGGTAGTACCACCGTGCTAAATGGGATAGATTCAGAACAGATCTAGCAGCTCAAAACAGGGCATCCATGAGGCGCTGTGGGCCATCAGCAGCAGCAGAATTATATTCCACCACAAACTGTAACCTCATAGCCCAGCATATCCCTCATTCTACCATTACCATCAAGCCAGGGGACCAACCCTGGTTCAATAAGGAGTGTAGAAGAGCATGCCAGGAGCAGCACCAGCCGTACCTAAAAATGAGGTGCTAACCTCGGGAAGCTGCAACACAGGACTACATGCATGATAAACAGCGGAAGAAGCATGCTATAGGCAGAGCTAAGCGATTCCACAACCAAGGGATCAGATCAAAGTTCTGCAGTCCTGCCACATCCAGTCGTGAATGGTGGTGGACCATTAAACAACTGACAGGAGGAGGAAGCTCCATGAACAGCCCCATCCTTAATGAAGGTGGAATACAGCACATGAGTGCAACAGACAAGGCTGAAGTGTTTGCAACCATTTTCAGCAAGAGGTGCCGAGTGGATGATCCATCTTGGCCTCCTCCTGAGGTCCCCACCATCACAGGCGCCAGTCTTCAGCTAATTCGATTCACTCCACGTGATATTAAGAAACGGCTGAGCACACTGGATACAGCAAATGCTGTGGGCCCCAACAACATCCGGCTGTTGTGCTGAACACTTGTGCTCCAGAACTAGCCGCGCCTCTAGCCAAGCTGTTCCAGTACAGCTACAACACTGGCATCTACCTGACAATGTGGAATACTGCCCAGGTATGTCCTGTCAACAAAAAGCAGGACAAATCCAATCCGGCCAATTACTGCACCATCAGTCTACTCTCAATCATCAGCAAAGTGATGGAAGGTGTCTTCGAAAGTGCTATCAAGCAGCACTTACTTACCAATAATCTGCTCAGCGATGCTCAGTTTGGGTTCTGTCAGGAACACTCGGCTCCAGACCTCATTACAGCCTTGATCCAAACATGGACAAAAAAGCTGAATTCCAGAGGTGAGGTGAGAGTGACTGCCCTTGACATCAAGGCAGCATTTGACCGAGTGTGGCATCAAGAAGCCGTAGTAGAATTGAAGTCAATGGGAATCTGGGGAAAACTCTCTGCTGGCTCGAGTCATACCTAGCACAAAGGAAGATGGTTGTCGTTGTTGGAGGCCAATCATCACAGCCCCAGGACATCGCTACAGGAGTTCCTCAGGGCCGTGTCATAGGCCCAACCATCTTCAGCTGCTTCATCAATGACCTTCCCTCCAACCATAAGGTCAGAAGTGGGGATGTTCGCTGATGATTGCACAGTTTTCAGTTCCATTCACAACTCCTCAGATAAAGAAGCATTCCATGCCCGCATGCAGCAAGACCTGGATGACATTCAGGCTTGGGCTAAGTGGCAAGTAACATTCACACCACGCAAGTGCCAGGCAATAATTATCTCCAACAAGAGAGAGTCTAACCACCGCTCCTTGACATTCAATGGCATTACCATCGCCGAATCCCCCATCATCAACATCCTGGGGGTCACCATTGACCAGAAACTTAACTGGACCAGCCACATAAATACTGTGGCTACACGAGCAGGTCAGAGGCTGGGTATTCTGCGGCGAGTGTCTCACTTCTTGACTCCCCAATATCTTTCCACCATCTACAAGGCACAAGTAAGGAGTGTGATGGAATAATCTCCACTTGTCTGGATGAGTGCAGCTCCAACAACACTCAAGAAGCTCAATACCATCCAGGACAAACCAGCCCTGCTTGATTGGCACCCCATCCACCACCTTAAACATTTACTCCCTCCACCACCGGCGTACCGTGGCTGCAGTGTGTACCATCTACAAGATGCACTGCAGCAACTCGCCAAGGCTTCTTCGACAGCACCTCCCAAACCCGCGACCCCATCACCTAGAAGGACAAGGGCAGCAAGCGCATGGGAACATCATCACCTCCAAGTTCCCCTCCAAGTCACACACCATCCTGACTTGGAAATATATCACCATTCCTTCATCGTCGCAGGGTCAAAATCCTGGAACTCTCTTCCTAACAGTACTGTGGGAGTACCTCTACCACATGGACTGCAGCGGTTCAAGAAGACAGCTCACCACCACCTTCTCAAGGGGCAATTAGGGATGGATAATGAATGCTAGCCTTGCCAGCGACGCCCACATCCCAGGAACGAATAAAAAAATACTTGTTTTTACAACTGAGTGGCTTGCTAGTTCACCTCAGCATGCATTAAAAGACCACTACTGTGTGGGACTGGAGTCAATAGTCCTGTCTAAGCCAAACCAAGTAGGGGTAGCAGGTTCCTGTCCCTGAACTATATGGGATTTACAAGAGTCTGGGCATTATTTTGTGGTGCCAGCCCACAAATTACCAGATTTTATGCGAACGGTAGGGTAGTAGTTATGTTACTATTAAAACAATTACTCTCTCTCACACTGGCCGTTCCACTTGGTACGGCCCTCACCTTCGCTCTCTTAAGTCCAAGGGATGCAGACTTGAACGGATCTGGTGGACAACTGGTCTAGCCATTCACTGCCAGATCTGGCTGGACCACAAGAAGCATTATCGGGTCCTGCTGTCGACTGCCATAGTTGCTCACTATTGCAGAATCATTCTGGAATGCAAAGATAAACCATGGCTTCTATTCTCTACTGCTAACCGTCTTCTTAAACTCCTCTCCCCTGTCTCCTCCACCCTCACCTCCGACAACAAGTGTGAGGAGCTCACAGACTTCTTTGTCTCTAAGATTGAGACCACCCATTCAGCTGCCTCTGCCACTTCCCTTCCTTGCCCTAGCCCACAGGACCAAACTTCCTCTAAGGATCCCCCCTGCCCTAGCCCTGAACACACATCTTTCTCCAGTCTCTCTTTGATCTTTCCTCATGACCTCTCCGTGCTCATCTTGTCCATGAGACCCACTTCCTGCTCCCTCGACCCTATTCCCACCAAACTGCTGACCACCCAACTTCCTTTTCTGACTCCCATGTTAGCTGATATTGTTAACGGTTCTCTCTCCTCAGGTACTGTCCCCTTCTCCCTCAAATCTGCCGTCATCATCCCTCTCCTCAAAAAACAACGCTTGATCCCACCGTCCTTGCAAACTACCGCCCCATCTCCAACCTCCCTTTCCTCTCCAAAGTCCTTGAAGATGTTGTTGCCTCCCAAATCCGTGCCAATTTTTCCCGCAGCTACATGTTTGAATCCCTCCAATCAGGTTTCCGCCCAGCCACAGAACCGAAACGGCTCTCATCAAAGTCACAAATGACATCGTTTGTGACTGTGACAATGGTAAACTATCCCTCCTCGTCCTTCTCGACTTGTCTGCAGCCTTTGACACGGTTGACCACTCCATCCTCCTCCAACGCCTCTCCACTGTTGTCCAGCTGAGTGGGACTGCACTCGCCTGGTTCCATTCTTATTTATCTAATCGTAGTCAGAGAATCACCTGCAATGGCTTCTCTTCCTGCTCCTGCATAGTTACCTCTGGTGTCCCCCAAGGATCTATCTTTGGTCCCCCTCCTATTTCTCATCTACATGCTGCCGCTTGGCGACATCATCCGAAAACACAGCATCAGTTTTCACATGTATGCTGATGACACCCAGCTCCACCTCACTACCACTTCTCTCGACCCTCCACGGTCCCTAAATTGTCAGATTGCTTGTCCAATTTTCAGTTCTGGATGAGCAGAAATTTTCTCCAATTAATTATTGGGAAGACCGAAGCCATTGTTACAGGTCCCTGCCACAAACTCCGTTCCCTAGCCACTGACTCCATCCCTCTCCCTAACTTCTGTCTGAGGCTGAACCACACTGTTTGCAACCTTGGTGTCATATTTGACACTGAAATGAGCTTCCGACCACATATCCGTGGCGTAAATAAGACCGCCTATTTCCACCTCCGTAACATCGTCCGTCTCCGCCCTTGCCTCAACTCATCCACTGCTGAAACCCTCATCCATGCCTTTGTTACCTCTAGATTTGACTATTCCAACGCACTCCTGGCCGGCCTCCCACGTTCTACCCTAAGTAAACTTGAGGTCATCCAAAACTCGGCCGCCCGTGTCCTAACTCGCACCAAGTCCTGTTCACCCATCACCCCTGTGCTCGCTGACCAACATTGACTCCCAGTTAAGCAATGCCTTGATTTCAAAATTCTCATCCTTGTTTTCAAATCCCTCCATGGTCTCTCCTCTCCCTATCTCTGTAATCTCCTCCAGCCCCACAACCCCCCCCCCCCCCCCCCCCCCCCCCCCCCCCCCCCCCGAATGAAGCATTTCAGGTAACAGTTAACTGCAATAGTTATCAGGGTAATCAACACTCAAAGCATTGATCTTTATAAGTATCTGATCCCAGCTGTAGGATAGATAGTTACCAATTAAGAAGAGAAAATAACCAGAGATTACACAATTAACCATATGATATAGTGAAATTCATGAGCTAAATTGCCCTGGACTGCCTTTGTGCACCATTAGCATTGGCTTGGGATCAGGGCAAGGTTTGAAATTACAACAACAACTTGTATTTATATAGTGCCTTTAACGTAGTAAAAAATCCCAAGGCGCTTCACAGGAGCGTTATCAAAAACAAAATTTTGTACCAAGCCACATAAGGAGAAATTAGGACAGATAACCAAAAGCTTGGTCAAAGAGGTAGGTTTTAAGGAGCGTCTTAAAGGAGGAAGGAGAGATAGAAAGGCGGAGAGGTTGAGGGAGGGAATTCCAGAATTTAGGGCCTTGGCAGCTGAAGGCTCAAATGGTTGAGCGATTAAAATTGGGGATGCTCAAGAGGCCAGAATTAGAGGAGCGCAGCGATCTCGGAGGGTTGTGGGGCTGGAGGAGATTACAGAAGTAGGGAGGGGTGAGGCCATTGAGGGATTTGAAAACTAGGATGAGAATTTTAAAATCGAGGCATTGCTTAACTGGGAGCCAATTTAGGTCAGCAAACACTGGGGTGATGGGTGAACGGGACTTGCTGCACGTTAGGACACAGGCAGCAGAGTTTTGGATAACCGCAAGCTTACGGAGGGTAGAACGTGGGAAGCCAACCAGAAGTGCATTGGAATAGTCAAGTTTAGAAGTAGCAAAGGCATGGATAAGGGTTTCAGCAGCAGATGAGCTGAGGCAGGGGCGGAGTCGATTGATGTTCTGGAGGTGGAAATAGACGGTCTTAGTGATGGCGTGGATATGTGGTCGGAAGCTCATCTCGGGGTCAAATATGACACCAAGGTTTCAAACACTCTGGTTCAGGCTCAGACAGTTGCCAGGGAAAGGGATGGTGTTGGTGGCTAGGGAATGGAGTTTTTGGTGGAAATTTCTGCTCATCCAGTACTGGATGTCAGACAAGCAGTCTGACAATTTAGAGACAGTGGAGAGGTCGAGAGAAGTGGTGGTGCGGTAGAGCTGGGTGTCATCAGCGTATATGTGGAAACTTACACTGTGTTTTCAGATGACATCGACGAGGGGCAGCATGTAGATGAGAAATAGGAGGGGGCCAAGGATAGATCCTTGAGGGACACCAGAGGTAATGATGAAGGAGCGGGAAGAGAAGCCATTGCATGTGATTCTCTGGCTACGTTTAGATAGATAAGAATGGAACCAGGCGAGTGCAGTCTCATCCAGCTGGACGACTGTGGAGAGGCGTTGGAGGAGGATGGTGTGGTCAACCGTGTCAAAGGCTGCAGACAAGTCAAGAAGGATGAGGAGGGATAGTTTACGTTTGTCACAGTCATATAGGATGTCATTTGTGACTTTGATAAGAGCCGTTTCGGTACTGTGGCAGGGGCAGAGACCTGGAGGGATTCAAACATGGAGTTGAGGGAAAGATGGGCACGGATTTGAGAGGCAACAACACGTTCAAGGACTTTGGAGAGGAAAAAAGGTTGGAGAGGAGACAGAAGTTTGCAAGGATGGAGGAGTCAATGGTTTTTTGAGGAGAGGGATGATGACGGCAGATTTGAAGGAGAGGGGGACAGTACCTGAGGAGACCGAACCGTTAACAATATCAGCTAACATGGGAGCCAGAAAGGGAAGTTGGGTGGTCAGCAGTTTAGTGGGAATAGGGTCAAGGGAGCAGGAGGTGGGTCTCATGGATAAGATGAGCTTGGAGAGGGCATGAGGGGAGATAGGAGAGAAACTAGAGAAAGATGCGAGTTCAAGGCTTGGGCAGGGGGAACATTAGAGGAAGTTTGGCCTGGTGGGCTCGGGGAAGAGACAGAAGTGGCAGAGGCAGCTGATTACTATACATTAAAAAAATTCTGTTGCTCTTTCTATTGCCAGTCGACCTCCATTATGTTCTCAGATGATTGGTGGGGGATAGACTATACTATATACACTTTCCATTAGCCTAACAATACTACTGCTCCATAGCAGCAAACATAAGGCATACTTTGAGGGGCAATAATTTTACACCTGTTGAAATGGAGCTACTGTAAGCATTTCTATCTAGCAACCTTGCAACGATCTAGTGGAAGTTCTCCACATTTCCACTCTAGTTCTTTTGTCAAGTATTTTAAATCTATGACCTATGGTTACTGACCCACAAGCCAGACGACATAGTTTCTCCCTACTTACTCTAACAAAACCGCTCATAATTTTGAATACCTCTATTAGGTCTCCCCTTAACCTTCTCTGCTCTAAGTCGAACAATTCCAGCATCTCCAATCTCTCCACATAACTGAAGTCCCTCATCCCTGGTATCATCCTGGTAAACCTCCTTTGTACCCTCTCCTACATCTTGACATCCTGCTGAAATGCCTACTTCCACCTCCGTAACATCGCCCGACTCAGACCCTGCCTCAGCTCATCCGCTGCTGAAACCCTCATCCATGCCTTTGTTACCTCTAGACTTGACTATTCCAATGCTCTCCTGCCCGGCCTCCCATCTTCCACCAACTCTGCTGCCCGTATCTTAACTTGTTCCAAGTCTCATTCACCCATCACATCTTCACTGGCTCCTGGTCCGACAACACCTCAATTTTAAAATTCTCATCCTTGTTTTCAAATCCTTCAATATCCTCGCCCCTCCCCATCTCTGTAAGCTTCTCCAGCCCTACAAGCCTTAGAGATCTCTGCGCTCCTCCAATTCTGGCCTCTTGCACATTCCCGATTTTAATCGCTCCACCATTGGCAGCCATGCTTTCAGCTGCCTTGGCCCTAAGCTCTGGAATTCCCTCCCTAAACCTCTCCGCCTCTCTACACCTCTCTCTCCTCCTTCAAGATGCTCCTTAAAACCTACCTCTTTGACCAAGGTTTTGGACATCCTTCTGTGGCTTGGTGTCAAAAATGTTTGTATTGATAATGCTTTTGTTAAGTGCCTTGGAACGTTTTGCTACATTAAATGCGCTATATAAATGTAAGTTGTTGTTGTTGAAAGTGTGGTGCCCAGAATTGTACACAATACCCCAGCTGAGGCCTAACCAGTGATTTGTAAAGGTTTAGTATGACTTCTTTGTTTTTGTAAGCAATGCCCCTATTTACAAAGTCCAATATCCCATATGCTGTCCTAACTACCCTTTAGATTATACTACCTATTCATGTTGTTTCTCCCAAAGTGCATCTCTTCACACTTATCGCATTAAATTGCATCAGCCATGTGTCTGCCCATTTCACCAGTCTGTCTTTGTCCTCCTGAAGTCTACTACTAGCCTGCTCACTACTTAGCCAAGTTTTGTATCATCCGCAAACTTCAAAATTATACTCCCTGTACCCAAATCCAGGTCATTTATATATAACTAGAAAAACAATGGTCCTAATACTGATCACTGGGGGACCCCACTGTATACTTCTCTCCAGTCAGAAAAACAGATCCGTTCACCACTACTCTTTGCCTCCTATCCTTTAGCCAATTACATCACCAAGTTACCACTGTCCCTTTAATAGCAGGTGCTTCTATTTTCCGAACAAGTCTATTATGTGGTACTTTGTCAAATGCCTTTTGAAAGTCCATATACACGACATCTACTGCACTACCTTCATTAACTCTCTCTGTTACTCCATCAAAGAACTCAATCAGGTTAGTCAGGCATGATTTCCCTTAACAAATCTGTGCTGGCTGTCCCTTATTAACCCATGCTTCTCCAAGTGAGAATTAATTTTATCCTTGACAATGGTATCTAGTAGTTTTCCCATCACTGACATTCTACTGATTGGCCTGTAGTTACCAGGTTCATCCCTCTCTCATTTTTTGAACAGGGGTTTAACATTTCCAATCTTCCAGTCCTCTGGTACCACTCCCATATCCAAAGGAAGGTTAAAAGATTGTGGTCAGAACTTCTGCTATCTCCACACTTGAATTCCTCAGCAACCTAGGATGCATCCCATCTGGACCAGATGATTTGTTAACTTTGAGTGATGTCAACCTGATTAGCACCTCCTTTCTATCTATTTTTATCATATCCAATATCTCTACTCCAACCTCCTCTACTCAGACATTAACCATATTCATCCTGGCCAATCTTTGTTTCCAGTCCACCTGATCTAGATCTCTTCTCAAATCACTGAAATTGGCTCTCTTCCAGTTGATATTTTCACCATTGATTTTTCATTGTTTCTTTCCATAACTACTTTAAACCTAATTATATTATGATCACTATTACCCAGATGTTCTCCCACTGAAACACACTCCACTTGCCTTACTTCATTCCCCAGAACTAGATCCAGCACTGCTTCCTTCCTCGTTGGGCTAGAAACATACTGATTAAGGAAGTTCCCCTGTACATTTTTTTTAGGAATTCTTCACCCTCCTTGCCTTTATTCTATTTATTTCCTAGCATATTGGGGTGATTGAAGTCCCTACTACAGGAAACTCTCTTTTAACCGGCACCCAAATAACCGGAAATCTCTCTTAACCGGCAAAATTCTTGAGTAGGTTTTCCTTCATCTCTCCTTTAAAAATAACTTTAAAAAAACCCCCGAGGCATTTGCCTTGTATCGGAGCATGTAGATTGGGAGGGGAATGTGCAGCCCGGGTAGGCAGCGGACACGACAGATGGTCAGCTGGCGGTCCCCGGGGAGACGGAGCTCCGAATGCAGGCGCATGTCAGTGTGTACGGGGCTCTCGTACGTTGGGAGATATAACTCTCCGTTATCCGAACTTTTTGATTAACCGGCACCACGCCGGTCCCGTCGGTGCCGGTTAATAAAGAGTTTCCTGTATTACTGCTCTATTATTTTTGCATTTCTTTGAAATTTGCTCCTCTATCTCCTTCTTACTATTTGACTATTTGGGGGGTCTATAGTAAACATCCAGCAATGTAACAGCTCATTTTCTGTTCCTTAACTCTAACCAAATAGATTCAGTCTTTGAACCCTCTAATATATCGTCCCTCTGTAGAACTGCAATGATATCCTTGATCAATTCTGCCACCCCCCACCCACCGCGCCCCCTCCCCCCATCCTTTTTCCTTCCCTATCCTTCCTGAATATATTATAACCAGGAATGTTTAGTTCCCATTCCTGCCCATGTTTAAGCCAGGTCTCCGTTACAGCCACAATATCATAACCCCATGTGGCAACTTGCGCCTGCAACTCATCAACCTTATTTGTAACACTCCTCGCATTAATACACATGCATTCCAACACAATGCTAGATGGATATGCTCGTTTCCTCCATCTAATTCCTGCTCTTTCTACACTATTCTTTGTTCTGTTGCTGTTTGTCCCTCCTAGTTTTCTTTGCACCTTGTCTCTCCTCTCTGCTGCTACGTTTAAACCCTCCCCCCCAGCACGAGTTAACCTCCCTGTGAAAACATTTGTCCCAGCCCTGTTCAGGTGCAACCCGTCCAGCTTGTACAGGTCCCTCCTGCCCCAGAACTGGTCGCAATGCCCCAGGAATCTGAAGCCCTCCCGTCTGCACCATTTCTCCAGTCAGACATTTACCTGCACTATCCTCCTGTTTCTGTACTCACGAGCACGTGGCTCTGGAAATAATCCAGCGATGACCACCTTTGAGGTACTGTTCTTTAATCTTTTTCCTAGCTCCTGAAACTCTGCCTGTAGGACCTCAACCTTTTTCCTACCTATGTCATTGGTTCCAACATGGACCACGGCTTCTGGCTGTTCCCCTTCACCTCACAGAATATTCTGAACCCGTTCAGTAATATCCTTTTATCATTCATTTCTAAAACAGATGTGGAAAAAAGGTAAACAAAATCAATAGATAACTAGATATGTATTGATGAGCAGTTCAATAAGGGAAGACTCATGAACTATAGAAAATTAGCAGTGCAGAAGCAATCTTAAATAACACATAAAATGAAGGGTGTAAAAAAGATACTTTGCACCAATTATCTGTCCTTGTTTTATACCTTGATATTCTACACCACCATCACTAACTATGACATTATTTCTACTCAGCTGTTCACTAGCTCATAAAGTTCGAAACATCCACCATTAACGCCAATGTTGGTTTAGCCAATGAGAGACGCTGTGGCAGTGTGCAAGTGGCTGAGAAAAGATGCAATTTTTTACAAATGTATAGAAAGAAGCAGAAGTGGGCATTGGCACCCCAGCATATCATACCTTGCAATGGTAGTGGGCTGTAGCTCTTTGTCACACACCTGGCTGAACTGTCATGTGAAGGTGCCAATTCTCCTAGGCTATGTTGATGGAGGAAAACATATCCACCGGGTTTTCTTTTCCAAACTTCCTGGTGGCGAATTCAAATGAGGAATTGGTGACCTGCCCATTCTCTCAGAGAACATAAGAACATAAGAAATAGGAGCAGGAGTAGGCCATTCGGCCCTTCGAGCCTGCTCCGCCATTCAATGAGATCATGGCTGATCTTCTGCCTCAACTCCATTCACCGGCCCTATTGCCATATCCCTTGATGCCCTTACTCGACTTCTGTTTTGAATATACCCAATGACTGAGCCTCCACAGCCCTCTGAGGTAGAGAATTCCAAAGATTCACCACCCTCTGTGTGAAGAAATTTCTTCTCATCTCAGTCCTGAATGGCCTTCCCTTTATCCTGAGGCTGTGGCCCCTGGTTCTAGACTCCCCAGCCAAGGGATATATTCTCCCAGCATCCACCCTATCAAGCCCTGTAATAATTTTGTATGCTTCAATGAGATTCCCTCTCATTCTTCTGAATTCAAGAGAATAAAGGCCTAGTTTACTCAACCTGTAAGAGAAGCAAAAGTGAAAGAGTGAGGAGAAAAAGAAAACTAGCTATTTTATCATCTGTTCAAATAATCCTTGATGCTAAGATCAAAAACAATTTGGAATGATTATAATTGGAAGTATTGGCTTTTTTGTTTCAAGTCTATTAAGAAACAATGCCAGATTTATTGTTGTAGTGTAAGAAACCAGTGCTGGCAAAGATGAAGATTTTTTTCCCTGCAGTTCGTACTCTTTAACATTTGAGTAGATTTTTTGAACTATTAAACCCAAGACTACAGCTCACTTGTAAGATGCGGAAATTAGTGAATTGTGGGATGTTTTTATAACGTGCAGTCTACAGTGAAGCTAAAAATCCATTGAAACAACATTGCTCTCTATATCTGGTCTGTACATCAACCTTGTTGGTAGCAACTTCAGCTTAAATGTAATCCTTGGCTCAGTGGTCGCATTCTTATCTCTGAGTCAGAAGGTTGTGGGGACTGCGGTATTGGGAGCAATTTTAACCTAACCCGCCACTCGGCAAACTGACGGGATCAGGCGCAATACTGGCTTTACACGCGGCCTGATTTTACTCTCCATTGAAGTTCCTCCCGATCCCATGCTATTCCCACCAAGAGAATTAGGTAAAAATTCCCACCATTGTCTTTTGGGTGAGATGTTAAACCGAAGATTCGTCTGCCTGTTCAAGTGGATGTAAAAGAACCCATGGTACTATTCGAAGAGGAGCAGGGAGTTCTCCCAGAATGTTGCCCAACATTCATCCTTCTACCAACATCATCAAAAACAGATTAACTGGTTATTTTTCTCCATGCTGTTTGTGGGACCTTATTGTACCCAAATTGGCTGGCATGTTTGCCTACATTACAACAGTCATTACAATTCCAAAGTAACTCACTGACTGTAAAGTGCTTTAGGATATCCTGGGGATGTGAAAGGTGCAATATAAATGCAAGTTCTCTTTTTTTTTCTTTAAAATGGTTTTGTGCTCCATAGAAAATAATGTTTGAACAGGAATACCAGCGCCCTAAGTTTGCCGTTTCAAAGATTATTTTTCTAGGTAATTGATTATTGTTTGTGGGAGCTTGCTGTGCACAAATTGGCTGCTGCGTTTCCTACATTACAAGAGTGATTACACTTCAAAAGTACTTCATTGGTTGTAAAGCAGTTTGTGATGTCCTCAGGTCATGAAAGACGTGATATAAATACAAGTCTTTCTTTTATTGAAAGGAAAAGTTAGTATTTATCACACTTCTACTGTAACAGCAGTTTGATCCTGATATTGTGACAACTATATAGAGATGACGCTCATTCACCACGGGTTTTTCCCCCTGCCTCACCTTTTCAAAATAGACAAGAACATTGGGCACAAGTAGAAATTTATTGTTTACTTTTCCTGAATTATATGCATCTATCCCAATTATTCAGCTGTTAATTATATCTCAAGTTTCAATCAAGACCATTGGCTTAATTGTGTCTTTAGAAGCAAACACTAGATAGATGCTATGAAAACACCCCAAGGAAGGAAACCTACAGTCCTTACCCAGTCTGGCATATATGTAACTCCAGTCCCACACCAATGTGGTTGACTTTTAACTGCCCCTGAAGTGGGCTAGCAGGCCATTCAGTTGAATCAAACCGCTACAAACGGCAGCGGTTCAAGTCGGCTCACTAGCACCTTCTCAGGGCAACTAGGGATGGGCAAGAAATGCCGGTTTTGCCAGCAGCACCAACATCCCAAGAATGAATTTTAAAAACCCAAAATGCAAAAATAGTTCAGGGTTCTAATGGTAGTGTCAGAATTTAGGGTGAAAATTCCACTGTGTCACTCCCTGCATGCTTTGGAAGTTCATATCACCAAACCGCACACTCCCGGCCCGTAATTATCCACTACGAGGGTGTAATTTTGCAATATGTACTCCCGACATCTGCCATGGAAAGATGCATAGGAATTTTTACCCCTTAATTGCTCGCTGTTACCAATCTCAGAAAGCTCCTCCATGCTAACACAGTCTGAAACTCCCTCTGCCACCACTATTTTGGGGGAGGAGAGAAAATTAAGATTGATCAGTGTTGTTTCTGAACCACTAAACAGCACTGGTGCCTTGGATCATTGTGGTATACACTAGCGACACAACAGGATTAAAACCTTGCCTGGAATTTTGTGCTTTTACTATTGGCTAACCAATATAGAACAAAGCAATGTATCGAAACTGCCATAGCCTTTTAATGTTATAAAGTAGAGCCCTGTGTTGAAGTATTTGTTCTCTTATTCATGTGTCTCTCAGCTCCTTCCTCGCTTCTTTGTTCAAATGTCTGCAAGCCGTAATTCAAATAAATTGGTCCACATTTAACGCCCCCTTTTCTTTTGAAAATAAAGCATTTTATAAATCATTGTGTCAGGAAAGACTATTACCTAAGGGGAATGTGTCCAAAAGAACTAAATGCAAAAGGGTGAGTAGAATTCAACCCTCCCCACCCACTAGTACACTTTCCCAGTAATTTCATGCTGCTATTGTGTTAATAAAAACAGTTAAATCAAATCAATTTTCTGCATCTATTAAATTATATTAAATTAAACCCACCTTTCTGTCTGAAAGATCAGTATTTTGATTTTGGTTGTTCTCTTCATGATGAAGTATTTTCAAAAGACCTTTGACAAATGAATGGCAGCATTTTGCTGCATCCATACTTTCGCCATTCATACTGAAAAAATTCACTGGGAAAGAGGAGTCCTTTTTAAGGGTCAACAGGATGAAGGTATATATGACATTGGTAGGAGGTGCAGTACTTTGTTTCGAGAACGTGTTTGCTTCTCTTTCTCCAGTGCTACAGAAGAGCTTTACAGCATCATCATATTGTTTGAGTCCCGACAAGATGCTCTGAAAACTTACATGTATTCTAAATACGAATGGATCTTCCGTGGCATTGTACAGGGGTCAGGGTTTTTTGCTTCTGCGCTCACCAGCCCCTCACCTCACCTCACTTTTCTCCCATTCGCTTCAATTGGAGGGAAGTCATGAGCAGGCCAGTGCAGAAGCAAAAAACCCAGAACCAAGTGTCAACTTTAGATGAAGCAGGGTTAGAGGGATTGGGGATAGTTGGACCAGGGCGTGCAGACATATTCAGTCCCCATTTCAAAATTAGACATTCTGTTCTTTTTTTTGTATAATCCAGTTATTTTATGTTATTAGTTATAGATAAATAGCAAAACTTAAGAGTCTCCTTGACATTCAATACCATGACCTCCGGTGAGTTCCCCACCGGTTTCCCTACCCCCCCCCTGATTAACATATGGGGGTCACCAATGACTGGAAACTCAACTGATTCAGTCACATAAATGCTGTGGCTACTAGGTCAGAGGCTGGATATTCTGCAGCGAGTGGCTCACCTGCTGACTCCCCAAAGCCTTTCCACCGTCTACAAGACACAATTCAGGAGTGTGATGGAATACTCTCCACTTGCCTGGAGGAGTGCAGCTCCAACAACACTCAGGAAGCTGAGCACCATCCAGGACAAAGCAGCCCGCACGCCATCCACCACCTTAAACATCCATTCCATCCATCATTAGCGTCGTGTGTCTGCAGTGTGTACCATCTACAAGATGCACTGCAGCAACTCACCCAGGCTTCTTTGCGGTACCTCCCTAAATCCGTGACCTCCCCACCCAGAAGGACAAGGGCAGCAGGTGCCTGGGAACACCACCACCTCCAACTTCCTCTCCAAGTCACACACCATCCTGACTATGACATATATCGCCATTCTTTTATCATCTCACCATATGAAATCCTTTTTAATTCATCTTTTGACTAATTTTGTGTCCATTAAAGAAAAATATGCCAATCAAACAGGTCTAAAAGTTGTCATTCACTGAGTAAAAGTCACTCATTTTAGTTTTGGTGCATCTCCTAACATTTCTCTGACAGCACTGTACACCAAACGTTGGCATCAGGCACTCCTAAACTGAGAGCTGCAGCATAAATATTATTCATCAATATAATGTCTTCATTTTAACTGAGCTCACAAGAGCATTCCTGCTGTACAGCACATTATTGCCATTTCTCAATGGAGCAGTCTTTTCCTTTCAGCTTTGAGTCTTTGTCTCCTATTTCAACAGAGGCAGTAACCCAAATGATGTCTTTACTATTATAACACTCCAATTTATTCAACGTGATTCAATAATTAAAACTGTGTTGTTTCATTTAGAAAAATGCCTGCACTTCTTTTACTTTTCTTGACATCACACTCCACTACAGTGGATGTAGGAAACAGTTATGAAGCCTGTGTAAAACAAACTCCGTTGACAAATTAATGTATTGTATACAATTGCAGTTCACCTTGCATGGCTCCTAAATTCTTCTTCTGTTTGTAATGTACAGCTGCTGCCACATTTGAAGATTTCCAGATTCGACCACACACCTTGTTTGTCCATTCCTACAGAGCTCCTGCATTCTGTGATCACTGTGGGGAGATGCTGTGGGGATTAGTGCGGCAGGGACTCAAATGTGAAGGTAAGCTGTACTTTGTTAAGATATCCAATGCCAGACAAAACAGAAATGATATGTAGCCTGTATCGTGTATTTTTCCAGTTACCTGCTGCCCCTGAAAGCTGTCAAAAATAAAGCTCCAGGCACAGAATAAAACTGCGGGTCCTATGTTACTATCTTCATTATATTTTCACCCACATCGCACTAAACTGAACCCTAGTGGTGTAACATGGTGCCAGCCATCTGTTATTCTCTATGTAATATAACTAGGGCTTCTGCATTTCTATTTAAGGGGTCAATGTTCTTTCCACCCCCCTCCGTTCCCTGACCTGAACCTGTCTGCATTTCTAGGTCTGATATTTGTCTGGTGGAGATCCACTTGGGGCGCTAACTTTTAAAAGTTGAGAAAATTAGCACCAGGCTAATTAAAAAAATTTGGTTTTGCGCTCCAGGAAGGAAGTGGAGCGCTAAATCAAACACACCACTTCCTTCCTGGAGTGCTCATGATGCGGAGATGCCGGCGTTGGACTGGGGTGGACAAAAATGAGAAGTTGCACAACACCAGGTTATAGTCCAACAGATTTATTTAAAATTACAAGCTTTCGGTGCTATCGATCGCCCCTTCTTCAGGTAAAGTTACTGTGAGTGAATCTACAAAAATTCACAGAATATAAACACAGAGAAAATGCAGAGATACAATCTTTCCTTACATCAAAGACACACTAAGAGCACAGCCAAGACAATGAGATGTGTCCCAGGGGGTCCAACGTGTCAAAACCTGCTGTCTGCATATCCTCTCCATTTGGGTTTGTTTTTTGTGTTTGTTTTTTGTGTTTGTTTTTTTTTTAAACTGGAACGACAGACAACGATGTCAAGTGACGTTCTGTAGCGTGACATGAACCCGATATCCCTATTGAGGCCGTCCTCATGAGTGCAGAACTTGGCTATCAGTTTCTGCTCGATGATTTTGCGTTGTCGTGTATCTCGAAGGCCGCCTTGGAGAACGCTAACCTGCAGATCCGAGGCTGAATGCCCTTGACTGCTGAAGTGTTCCCCGACTGGGAGGCAACCAACCATTCCTGGAGTGCAACAGGCAGCAGGCGGGGTGGTAGGTGAGCAGCGCTGCACAATGGGCCGTGCAGCGCTGCCGTGTTGGAAGGCTCCTTCCCTCCCTTAAAGGGAAGGGCCATCGCTGCAGGCTCTGCAAGAGGAAAACTTACCTGGTCCCCGACGGCAGCCGCGATCCGGCCCGATCAGCCTGATCGATGCACTGCAGCAGAGTGCCGGGCTGATCGATGGCTGGTGAAGAAAGAAAAAAAAACGGAAAGAGCGTTTCAGATTTTTTTTACACCGACCTCAGCCATCTCGCCTTTAATCATCGCCCCCGAAGCGCCTGGCCTCCCGATCAACGCTTCCTGCAGCTGTCGGTGTTTTCGCCCGGCGATGCTGCAGCGGGCAAAAATGAGTTTCGGGTCCGGGTCACTACTGGGGCGATGTGCAGCCGGATGATGTCACAATCTCTGGGCGCAGGAGATCATGGCGCGAGGGGTTACCGCCACCGCAAACCGCCAGGTGAATTTCGCAGGCAGCGGTAACATCGTCGCGCCCGGGCAGAAAGTCCTTAGCGCCCTGTTATCGCCCCCCGGAGGAGCTAACGGGAGGCGCTAAGGCATCAAATTTCTAGCCCCTTATGTTTTGAAGCAGGGCAAGAAAGCCAGAGAGACCTTCATGGGACCTTTTGGCAGCTGTCCAAAAACAGTGGCCAGAAGGCTTTCCATCTCCTAGATCCCATACTGCTGGCCCTGCGGAAGGAAGAGATTTACCTGATTGGCCGCAAACATCTGAACTCAGACCCTGCTCAAATCCTCTGATCTGAGAGGGCTGGGCGCAAGAAGTAAGGCCCATTATCAGCGGGTGCCCCTGTGTTTGGGCCTCTGACAAGCATAGACCCAGGAAACTGAGGTGGGAGGCGTGATTCTGTCTCATTTCCATATTCTTACCATCCTTACAGCCCTTGCAGGCACAAACATTCTGTCCCTTCAGGGGAGGCAGTCCCAGTGCAGCATAAAGAGGATGGAGACTTAGCCTCATGGGTCTTCAACCCTATTACCTCTGCTTTGCACTCAGGAAATAGGTGTTCTCCTGGTGCACAATAAAGGAAAATTGCTCCATATGTTTTTAGGATCAAATAGAGAATTTAAATCACTGTTTATTCTGATTGCCTACTTTAGACTTTTTAAAACTAAAAAGTCAGGAATAATTAATGAAAAGTGGGTCTTTTGTGCTAAGTATTTAGTATGTATAAATCAATTTTGTATTTTCTCATTCTTGTACTAGTACCAGCCATGAAGATCGCTGTATTCAGCTGATACTCTTATCAATTGACTGATAATATGTAGAAATGAAAGGGACACCAATCCCTCTTGCTTCATTCAATGTACAGCTGAATATTTTGCTTTCTTCTTGACCTAAAGTGCGGGGTTGGGAATGCAGAGCAGCACTTTAGGTTGACCACAACAGCCATTTAATAGTACTGAACAAAACTACTGAAAATACCATTGACATTCAGCAATTCAATCTTGGGTATGATGGCCTTGAATCTTTTCAAATATCACCAGCTCTCCTGTGGTATTGTTCACAGTGAGTCAGATGACAGAGGTGTTTGTGCCATGCATCAGTTAGCGTGAGGGCCACCGATTTACTGTGACTGAATAAGACAAGTTCCATTTTTAGTAAATGGGATTCTGCGATTTACTGGTACTTCGGAGTGAATCCCATGACAGTCCATTATTCTGTGAACACCATAAACTAGTGGCTTTATATCCCTTTAGCTTTCTGTTTAATTTTTCTCCCTAACCAGTTTTAATGCTGAGAATACATGGCAAGATGGTATGCAAGATGTGCCAGTTGGAGGCTTAGATATCTAATATTTAGCAGTAATGGCAAGGCGAGCGTGGCTCAGCTGCATTAGGGTTAATCTTAGGCTTTGGTAGCACTGGGAATGGTTTTTGGCTTTAGTAACACTGGGAATGGTTATGTGCTGTGGTGCCATTGGAGTGGGGGTCCTGGAGTTTGGCAGCTGGGACGACTCTTTGCTTTGGCATCATTGTGGAGTGGGAACCTGACGTTTGTCGGAAGGGGATGGAATGCAGGCTTGCCTCACTGGTGGATCCCTGGTGTCTGTCCACAAGGAGCGGAGGGCACTGTAGGGCAGAGGCATCCCAGCTTTGGCAGCAATGGTTTGTAACTTTCTAAATGATCTCTGCAAACATAAAATTTGATATTTGTGATTGGTTCTTAAAAGTGCATCTTTGTTTCTGTTTGTCCCTCGATCTCTGTCTATTTGTGTTTGTTGGGAGTCAGTAATTAGTGTGTTTATATTTTGTAACTATCAACAAAATACAAGTGCTAATGAAATGATAATTAGAGGCTTTCTGGTTTTATCAAAATTCAATTAATTTGTTTAGCTGAAAAGAAATCCAGTTATAATGAGGACAGATACTTTTGAGTATCTTTTTCTCTCTCTCAGCTTAATACATTTTCTGAAATTCATACAGTATGATTCAAATACCAACTAAAGCTAAAACAGGTTTGTAATTAGTACAATCTTTCATTTTTTTCTTTCTCTCACACACATGTATTCTCTCCTTAAAATGTCAATACAAATTTTAACTGAATAAAACTTTTGAAAATTGCCTTCTAGTTTTTCTTCAAGTAATTTTGAAAAACAACCAAATAATTTTTTTTAGAAACCAGGATAGAAACTTCTTGTTATTTGTCTAGCTAAATGCGGCTGATGCATTCTTGGGTATTATGCACACTGCACATGCTCAGACTGCAGGGCCTATCATCAGGTAACAGAGCCACCACTCTGGACAAAAATATGAAATTGAAGCCCAGGCTTTTGAGAGACTGAGGCCTTCAAGGAAAAAAATAATAAAGGTCATAAAAGACACAAAAACAATTCAATTGCTAAATTTAATCATGTTATTTTGAATTAGGCATTTTCTTGTTCAAAACCTTATTTTGAACACTACACCATTCAGTTACTGAGATAGAAATTGCAGATTAAATTTTTTTGAAAAAGCATTTTGAGTGATTCAATTGGTTCCTCAATGACTAGTGATGGTAAAAGTTGACATCAGAAAATTAAATGGGAAATGTGAATATAGGAATTTACAATGAGAGAAGTTGACACAAAGTGTGACTTAAAATCTTCAAAACAGGAAATAGGATTTGTAGACAGAACTTGTGTGCCGATGTAAACTGTTTAACATAATAAGATACAATCTATATTAAAAGAACATGAACATGTGAGATAGTGCTGCAGAGTCCCTTCAACAATTCAGATCACAGCAGCAGCGAACACTTTCCCTTTACCAATCACACCCCAGAACTATGACCTTCAAACTATCAGAACCTACAATCAAACCAGAGACATGTAACTAAGGATGAATCAAATCCAGAATGATCACTGTCGTATCATTTCTGATTGATGTGCATTGTAGCTCCAGCTGAATTCCTGACTCAGTTAGATTTTTTAAATAAAATTTGTGGTTGCTACAACAAATGAAGTGTTAATACAGCTGTGGAGTGGTGAGAAGGAATTCTGAAATAAAACAATATTAGCAAGGGGCCAGGAATGAGCTCATAGAGGAAGAAAAAGGTTTTGGAGGCAGAGGTAGTAACCTAGGAGAAAGCAACAACCCCACTTCTGATTACCACAAGCTTAACACCACCCAACTATAGCAACAGGGAGGGATAAAAGCCCAGTCCACGTAAGTCACTGAGAAACATCACAAGAAATCAATTGGTATAGATGAAAACTTTTAACTTACTTATAAGCTAGGTTTCCCTTTGTGGGAATCTGAGGAAAGCTGATAGTGCCAAGAACTCCAAAAACTAAATTTGAGTTATGAACTCATTTCAAACCTGTGAGTTACCTATACAAGGGAAGGAAAACATTTTGAAGTACCAGCACACTTTGCACTTACTGTTTAAAAATAATCTAAATGTTTGCATTACCTAATGAAAATGAGAATATCTATGTGTTATTTAAAGTCTTGTGTATGCATGCATTTCCTATACACATTATCCTTACTTGCTGTGTCGTACTTTTTATAATGGAACACCAGTATATCAAAATGTCACAAAGAAAATCCTTATGTAAACATTTATAATGGGAAAAGCCGAGATCAACATTTTATCATCACATTATTAATGAATCAATTGATTCGTTCAGTGATTTTTGGAATTTTTTCTGCCATTTTTCCTCAAGAATTGAAATTTGTAATGTACAAAATAAAGTTTTCAGCAGAATAACATGATCAGCAATGACATATTTCACAATGCAATGATTACATTTGTCCATCGTGTCATTTGTGTCTTTTAACACCTTTGTTAAAGTTTTTACACAAAGGCCTCAGCATCTCCCAAAAGCATGGGGTTAGACTTCATATTTTTGTCAAGCTGTGACTGTTGGTTGAAATTATATTCTGCTGTTTAAGCATGAGCACTGTGTACAATTTCCCAGAATAACATCGAATTAGCTCCAACAGATACAATGCTTCTCTTTACTCTCTAATAATAGCATGTGATTACTTAAAAAAATAATTTAAAAAAACAGAGGACAGGTTTCAAAAGCTTTATTCAGGTAGTTTATATTAAGTGTTTTTTAAAACAGAGAGGCTGTGTTTGTGCGTGAGAGAGAGAGAACAGCGCTCCACTTCAAACATGACAGACTGCACTGATTATGCAGCTGTTTCAGCTCATTCGTCTTTGAACCAAATAAATCTATAAAATTTGGAATACGAACATATACAATAGAGCAGGGATAGACTAGCTGGTCTATCTAGCTTGTCCCAATCTGGCATGGCATTACTTACACACTGTATCACTGCCCCCAGCGGGTGGGGGGAGAGAGGGATACTGGGGGTGGGGTGGGGGGTCAGGGGCTCGGGCAGGAGGAGAGAGGGTGACTGGGGAACACAGTGGGCGTAGGCTCAGCACTTCCTGCAGAGCCCAGAGCAGCAGCTCCCGCGGTGAGTGGGAGCCATCCTGAGAGAGGAGCAGCCAGCAAACGGGTGAGTGAAGCCTGGGGACCTTACTGTAGGTAAATAGTGAAGGATTGTTTCCACTGGTAGGCAAATGGGGAATAAGGGGATGGAGACTAAGGATTCTCATTGGAAGAACCGGGGGAAGGAAAGCATTTCAACTGAGGGCTATCTCATGGGATACTTCACCACAAGTGGCTATTGAGGCAGAGACTAGAACATCATTTAAAAGGGAATGGGATAAGTATTTAAAAAGGAGGAATATAAAAGGATCTGGGGGCAGTGGGCTTATAGGAGAGTTTAACGCCATGTCCAAGGCCTTTAAACCAAATACCCATTGAAATTGGGTGTCCAGTGTTACCAGGCAACAAGCACTGCAGGTAAATAAATTTGAAGGGCCACAGAAAAATGAACTTTTAGCTGTACTGAGGCCATTTCAGGTCTATTTATCCGCTTGTTTTCTTCTGGCATATATGTTCATGTGAGCCTTTGTGGCCAATTATTTACTTAACCATTGCAACCATCAATGGGTTCCCAATGGAAATCCTCTGATGTAAGGCGCTGGGTGGAAGGAGAAAACCGCAAAGGGATGGCAGCCAGGTTGGAATGCATGAGTAGTGCTCTGTGCCCATATTTGCAGGCATTGTTATACCAACCTGGCAATAGCTGTGGGGAAGTGTCTTCACAGGGTCCGGGTTAGCACAGCCAATTGCACAGCTTGCTAATATGCACAGTAGGGCTGGCACAGCAAATTACAAAACTAGTAAACAGTGGCCTCAAGCCTTCATTCTTCCTGTAACTTCATAACCTGATGCTCTTTCAGCCTTGGCGAAAGTTGCTGATCAATTGAGATACCATTTGAGCCTTTCTAAAGGCTTTCAGCAATGTTGACCCCCATTGTGAGATTCCACAGAACCCCCCCCCCCCCTCATTTGACCTGGTCTGCACATGGGTCTGTAACTAATGAGACAATCCCCAAGCCAAATGTATATAGTTAATAGTAATATATTTTTGTCACACTGTTTTCAGACTTAATGTTAGTCCATGTGCTCAGCTGCATTAGATATACCTCAAGTGGATGAATAATCTAAAAGTTGTAGCATATCTAAAGCAAACCCACCCCTACTTCAATGAGCAGGACTCAGGCAGCGGTGCCGAGGAGCCAAGACTGAGTAGGCAGTGCCATTGGGCTGAAGATATGTCACACATGCTGGACGACAGGAAGCATTTGGACATACTGGGCAGTGAGAAAATAAACCATATTTACAAGTGTCATATTCACATGGGAAACTAGACTATTCTGGTCCACAGATCAGTCTACAATGGGTGCATTGCACCTTTAAATCACCATTGGTGAAGTAGTTGCCCCTCCACTACCATTAAATCAGTGCTTCTAACTAGGTACAATAATACTTCAGAAAATCTCTTCTGGTTTAAATTGCAATTAGTTATCACAGTACAGTTCTCTACACTTTCAGTTATGAAGGTGTGGAGCTCCTTATGGGTTACTTGCTAATCACACGGTAATTTTCGTGCAATCAAGAACTGAAGAACTGAAAAGAGCTGCCTGGTGGTGCTCTCTCATAGTGCACAAAGGAGAAGGTCTTATGCTTTCAACTAAGAAATTTCACAAAGGTATGTATGAGTCCCTTGTGTTTTTCTTTCTGGTTGGACAATTCATCTATCCATTTTTTATTTCGAGAATCAGAAGTTCTATTCCTAAAAGGAACTAATTATCTTTTACAATGATGTCTGTATTCCTCAGTAGGAATGGTTGTTCATGGAAGTTCATCACTGTGCAATAGATACATGGTATGACAACCATTTGTGGCATAAGCACATAAAGACATCAGGTGACAGATCAAAGGCTCTTAGATGATCTTTAACAGTAGTTTAAGTGCTTTTCTTTTATGACGATACAGATAGTGAGCAGCCACACACATTATACAATTGATTTGAATCCTGTACGAATACTCCATAGGTTAGAATAGAATGGCTCACTGAATGACTCAACATTCAACCCCTTCATTGCATCAGTGCATTCTAAGGTATTGGCCAGGAAACCTTTTGGCAAAGAAACCTGCTTCCTCTCTCACATTCACCCAGTGATTGCAACAGAGAATTGAGCAGAGGCGGTTGTATTAGTGGCCCATCCTTCAATCCAATTATCTATGCTCAACTGCCCATGACAATACACGCAGAGATCCTTTATTGCTTCAAAGATGACTCATAATGATGCTACCCATAGTTTAAACACAACCGCCCTTCAGTTCTGCAGTTCAACTCCACGACCTCGATATTTACACGGAGGGAGTGGGGACGATTTTTAGTGGCTGGGAAACTCAGAAATACAAGGAACGTGGACATCCAGCCAAATTTAAAAGCAGGACCTCATTTAAATTTTTTTTCTCCGTTTCCCGCCCGGCAGCCAGACAGATTGAGAGGCAGAAAGGCCTGTAGCCGGGGGGTAGATCGTGGCGGGGGAAGATTGCGAGAGGGAAAGAGATCACGGTGAGGGAAGAGATCGTGAGGGAGAGATCACGGGTCAGCATTCGGGGGGGGGGGGGCTGAAGTTTGGATTGTGGAGCACTGAAGATCTGATTGCCGGAAGCTGAAGATTGGATCGGTGGGGGGGGGGGAGGGGGAGGTCAGCTGATCACACTGAGGAAGGCAGTTTACGGAAGGTAAACTTGATGGACCTAGGGAAGCACTCCTGCTCCTCCTGGCCCACAAGCAGTGCTGAAAAAGCACTTAGCTGCTGGATCCGGCAGTTCCCGCCTCCCTTTAGCTGCCGGGTTTTCCAAGCCCTGGGAAACCCGGCCCGCAGCCGTTAAATCCACATGGCTGCTAAAATCTGAGGCAGGCAGCCTCATTTAAATGTTCTAATTCCTGACCCGCCTCTTGAGAGCA
This sequence comes from Squalus acanthias, assembly GCA_030390025.1. Taxonomy (NCBI): domain Eukaryota; kingdom Metazoa; phylum Chordata; class Chondrichthyes; order Squaliformes; family Squalidae; genus Squalus; species Squalus acanthias. Next base: position 66,830,800 of record CM059425.1, read on the forward strand.
GTTACTCACCTGACCCCCAACCCGCCCCGGATAAACCAGAGGTAAGTGCGTTTGCGGCTGGGTTGGGGTCAGGTTTCCCATTTGTAAGAATTTATTTCCCCATCTCGTCACTGTCCCGTCTGCCCTGGGGAGTTAAAATTTCCCCCTACCCCACCCCCACACATATTTCCTACGGTCTCTGTCCAACACTAGCTAAAAGGTTGAGTGTTACGCTATATAGTACAACAGTCAGAAAGCACGCCGTCAACACCTAGTGGCAGATAATCAATGCTACATGAACTCTCCCCTCCCACACCCCCATGATATTTTATTAATAACAGCAAGATAACTTAGGGTCAAATGCTGCACAAAAGTCACTAAGTAGGATTCATTGCTGAAGGTTTTTGATGTCTTAATTATTTTTTACAGACTACCCTCTTTTAGACAGCTGGGAACTTCTGATTTATGACTTTTACAGTCAGTCATACCACCAATCACTGAAAACCTGCATTTAGGATGAAACAAAGTACAGTGTAAACTTTTCATAGTGTATGGTACTCTACAGAAACAATTTTCATCTACATAAAACATAGGCTGGTCAAGAGATTATTATTTTTTCTGAATGAATGACATGGCGGGAATTCCAAAGAGGTCAAAGCATTTTGCAGCCAAGAATGCTTTGTAAAGTAATGACTCAGCAGGTGCTGTGACCCAGTGGTGGCTGTGTTCAAACAGTAAGGATATAAAGTAACATTTATTGGATAGCAGTGTTGGTGGTTGTTTTGTCAAGGCTCACTATACCTGTTTAAAAAAAAAAATATTTACACAAGTGATGTCTCTGCCTAAGGTGTAAAGACTGCTGAAATTAACAGGATGTGTAGTGTATGTGTAAATCTTTGTGCGACTGAACTTTTGTTTTAAATGGCAACATGTTCAGACAAGTGAACCATTCCCTTTTGTGACCACATATGCAGACTGAGTATCAGTGATTTATTTGCACTAAATTATTTCTGAAATGGGAATTTTGCAAATCCCCAAATCATTTGACACATTTAGTGATGAACGGATACGTAGACTGCAGATCACCTGTTGTAATGTCATTCCTCATACCAATGTTGATGCCAGCTATAATTATTTAATCTTTGTTGCAACACTCATTTCTTTGAGTTTATTATATTAAATTAAAAGAATACATTTTATGGAAAGGCTTGTGAAAATGGAATGCAATTTTATGATTTATAACTGTATATTGCTGGAAAGCTGTATGATACAGCAAGGTGTTTTTATACTAGCATGAACTAACCATATGCACCAAGAGATGGAGTACTACTACTTTGTTTTGAAGTGGATGCGAGGATCCTAGAACTGTGTTTCAATAAATAAATCAGTTACGGAGTCCAAATACCTCTAGAATTGGGTTATCTGTAATGGGTGCTGTTCGCTGTTGAACAAATTCTCAGAGTATCTGGGCAGACTTCCCTATAACAGACACCCCATTTTAGCTGGAGGTTGTTGCTATTACATTTTTTAAAAGCTGCTATTATATCCATTTTCAGAGACAAATATGTGTAATTATTAATAATGATAATATTAGGAAGAAGTTGGGCAGACATTTGGTAAGAAAATCAGTTGAGGGATATAGGTAGTAAACCTATATTCTGTTTTGAATTTTGAGGCCAGACAAATGAACCAAGATGGTCTTTGCCATTCTTGTACATTCCTATGTTCCTTGCTTTCTGAATCTGACTGAAGCTAAACTGCCACAAATGTACAACAGCCCGGATTTTGCGGTCGGTATGGCAGCGTACTCCGAGAGTACGCCATCATACCTCCTTTGAAATCCACCTCAAGTTCGGGATTTCCGCATGTGCTTGTACATGCGAGAAATCTGGAACTTGCCGTCTGTCAACGTTGACAGGCCATCCGCACGGGCCACAAAAAAGCAATTGCTGGTACAGAGTTGGGTTATTTGCCCACCAACTGGCCAGAAATTGCGAACGGAAATGTTGCGGTTGATGCAAACAGGCGCAGGGCCTGTTTGCATCAGCGTAAGGGGATACCTCAGGCATGATTTAAAGATTTTCATATCAGAAATTATACACATACACTGAATCAAATGAGTTTCTGCAAATATTGGCCCGGATTAGAGTTTTAATGATGTGGAAAATTCTCAAAAAATTAAATTTTTAGTGTGCTTGATGGAATGGAGCTACTTACGAATTAAATTCTAATTCTGTAAATTGTAATTAGATCTGATTTTGGGATTTCATTACATCTCTGGGAATGATTAAAATCAAATTCTGTTTTGTGATTGGAGGACCAGGCCCATATGATCCCAAGTATGCTTCTGCACCGCCTGTGTCCCTGGGATCCGTGGGCCATACACTGCCCTCCGCCTCGCATCCTCAGACTGCAAGTTTCCGCAGTCACGCCGCCATCAGGTAGGCACGTATTCCTTTCGCGGGTCGGTGACGTACTCCGGAGGTACGCCTCCAATCGCAATTTTTGGCCCTTTGTATTTTATCTAAGTAATTTGTCCTCAGTTGATTTTCAACAAAATATTAGATCATAGTAAATAAGAAATCAAGGGGGGGGGGGGGGAATTTGGTTGCTTAGCGCCTCCCATTAGCACCTCCGGGGGGGCACTAGGAACTTAGCGCTTGAGCGCAGCAATTTTAGCGCCGCTCGCGAAATTGACCAGTCGTTTTGCAGCAGCGCTAAACACTACCGCCACGATCTCCTGCGCCCGCAGATCGTGACGTCAGTCAAGCGTGCAACGCCCCGGTAGTGCCCCAGACCGTATATTGAGTCGTGCCCCCTGCCTTAGCACCTGCCGCTAGGAATGACAGGTGGAGGGGAATGTTTTCAAGTCAGGAAGGGGCTGGGGGAGCGCTATTTAAAGGCGGGTGCTTCCTGCCTTTTCTTGTCGGCAATATTTTTGTTTTAACGCTGTCCTAAGGAGTTTTGGCCCTCAGCACCACTTTTGAGGTTCCTAAGTGCCGAGCTCTTTCCGTGGGCCTATCCATTAGTGCTTCCAACACAATTGCTTTTGAGGTCTCTCCAGGCCAAGATTCAAGGCTGCAATGAGCAGGGAGTGGCTGGCCAGCAAGATGGCCCCTCCCCTTTAAGAACTGGTCGGCACCAGTCTGTCTGGCTTCCAGGGTAATTGGCATCGCCTGAGCTTCGGTAGCGTTCTGAGGTAGCGCCTCGCTCCCTGACGTTTGCGCCTTAAGAGAGGTGTGTATCGCCTGATTTAACGCTCAAATCACCTCCAGGGGCGATAGAGGCGAATTTTGCAGTCGGAGGCAATAATTAGCAAAGTTTAGCGCCCGGCCGATATTAGCACCCCAAAATGGGCGATACCGAATTTTTCCCCCCAAATCTGCTAAATGCACAATATTGGAGAAAATTGGTGAGAAATAGAAAATATCCTGTTGCCTCTCAAAAATATAGTAACCTTGACATTGCAATATTTGTGTCTTATGATAAATTGAATTGACTTAACAAGATTAATAATTGTGAACAAATTCTGAATTTATGAAAAAAATCTTGATGTAGCATACACCTTGAGATTTGAATCTGATATGTGATGAATCAGTTCCAGATTTGTGACAAATAGCTGCAGATTATTTTTCACACAAATCCCTAGAAATTCCCATAACTGCATTACTGAAAATAAATCTCAGTTACAAAAATTAGGCATGAAAAAATTGGAACTCTAGTGTAGTCTGAACCCAAGGTGCCATCGAAACCAATAGGATGGAGGCAGAAATTATTTTTAAGACTTTTCAATTTCTTAACGTAGAGGGGAGAAGTATAACGCCTACGCTTGTGTCTGAAAGTTGGCATCTGTGTGCCCGTAACTGTCTGAACACCAATTCTAACTGATGAACCATTTTCTGTTCTTTTATACCAAATCCTAAATAATAGATTTGCACACCAGTACTTTGATACTTCACACAATTTGATTAACACAGTACATTATAGCTTGAAAATAATGAATGGGACCTTTATTAAACATGCCAGGTTTTCTAAAGCTGGATACTGCTCTTGCACATTTTGTAAAAGTGTCTTTATGAAAATCCTCATTATTCTGATGACAAGTAAAACGTCATAGATGTCTAGAAAGTTAATAGAAAAATGAATTGTGATTTAAAGTTTCTTTGAACTGGTATCTGATATTGGTCATTTTTTTGTTTTAATACATTATTGCAGTTTGATGTATAAATATTTTCATCACTTGTTTCTACTATATACAACTTTTGACACAAGCCAGGGAATGTTTTCAGACTACCTGGGCTAGACATTCGTCTCGGGTGGTGGCGCAAAGCGGGCGGTATCGGCTCGGCCGCCCGTTATACACAGTGTCATAAATCGCAAGTAACAACTCAGGAAGTACTACTGGGTGGCCAGCTGGGGCGCCGTCCAGGGAGTATAAATACTCAGGCATGGGCCCACCTTGGGCAGAGACAATCTGGAAACAGGAAGCAAGTGACTGCTAACTAGACCTCCATGTTTTGTTACAAGTTGATTAAAGCCTTGCTTTATGTTCAAGTGCGTAGTGAGTCTTTATTACGTCAATTTAATCAACTTGATATCGTCTCCACGCTTTGGGTGATTCGGAACAACCAGCTGCAACTCGAACCACAGAAGGGAACTTGGGCAAGAAACTGATCCATCATGGAAAAGCTCCTTAGACCCGCTCGTCTCGACCTGGACCCGAATGCACCTGCGGCAGCAAAGGTATGGAAGCATTGGTTTCGTACCTTTAGCAACTTTCTTGAAGAATGTGGGGCGGATGTCCCTAATAAGTTACGAATGCTTATCAACTACGTGTCTCCTCATGTGTATGATTATATTGAGGACTGTATAGACTATGACACTGCTATCGAAATCTTACAGCAGCTATATGTCAAGTCCCCAAATGAAATCTTTGCTCGACACCTACTGGCCACAACTCGGCAGCAGCCTGGGGAATCACTCAATGAATTTCTCCAGAAACTTCGCAGGCTCAGCAAGGATTGTAACCTTAAAGCAGTTTCAGCTGAACAGTATCAAGAGGAACTAATCCGCGATTCCTTTATCAATGGAATCGCGTCCCCTTTTATACGTCAGCGCCTGCTGGAAAATAAAACCCTCAATTTACGGGCTGCTTATGACCAGGCGTGTTCCTTGGACTTGGCCAAGAAAAATGCAGACACTTATCTCCCACCACGTGCACGGGCGGCGGCTATCTCCTTTAATGAGTCTTTCGGTAGGTCTCGGGCGGATGCCCCCACTGATGTTGACTCTACTCTAACAGACGACGACCCTACCCTAGAGGCCTTCGCTGATGACGACCCCGCCCTAGCAGCATCCTGGCAATCAGGAAGAAAGTGTTTCTTTTGTGGAGGGGCGTGCCATCACAGAAAATTTTGCCCGGCTCGTAATGTGACCTGCAATCATTGCAGCAAGAAAGGACACTTTTCCAAGGTATGCCAGTCACGGGCCTTTGCTAACAAGAAAGGCCGCTCCTCTAAAGTATACCGGTCGAGAGCTCCTGTTAGCTTCACAGCTGCTATCTATGGAGCTGCTCCTCCCCCAAGAACTACTGTTAAGGCTACAGTTGCCGAAGGGAAAATTGCCCCTCCTCCCATCACGGCTGTTTTTCCCCAAAGTTTGTCCCATGCAGCCACGAAGGTTTCAGTAAATGGGCACACTCTAAGCGCGCTAATCGACTCCTGCAGCTCTGACAGCTTCATTAGTAAGCGGGCTGTCAACAGGTTAAAACTGCACATTTATCCCTCGGACAGGGAGATTGCAATGGCTCTGACGACTCTGACCACCAATTCTTCTGGCTTCTGTCTGGTCAACCTCATCCTCAACGGCCGCACGTATCTCTCCACCCGGCTCGGAGTACTCGCAAACTTATGCAGCGATGTGCTTCTGGGACAGGACTTCCAGAAGCAGCACAAGAAGATCACTTTTGAGTTTGGAGGGTCAAGGCCGGAGCTTACCATTTCTAAGGTGCCGTTTTGTGCACTCTCGGCGGCCTTACTCGGTGAACCCTCCCTGTTTGCCAATCTTCCCCCCCGCTGTAAACCCATAGCCACCAAATCGCGGCGCTTTAGCCAAGATGATCGAGCGTTTATTGAGGCGGAAATCTCTCGCCTTTTAGTCGACGGTATTATCGAGCCATGTTCATCTCCCTGGCGGGCTCAGGTCGTCATCGTGAGGAATCCCTTAAAACAACATAAAAAACGTCTGTGTATCGATTATTCGCAGACTATTAATCTATATACCGATCTGGATGCCTACCCGCTGCCACGCATAGATGACATGGTCAACAACCTTGCCAAATACAAGGTATTCTCGACCTTCGATTTAAAAAGCGCGTACCATCAGGTGCCACTGCAAGACTCCGACAAGAAGTATACGGCCTTTGAGGCCAATGGTCGGCTTTTCCAGTTTCGCCGCCTTCCATTCGGGGTCACCAATGGGGTGGCCGTCTTCCAACGGGCCATGGATGGCCTAGTCCGGCAAGAGAACTTGACGGATACCTTTCCGTATTTAGACAATATCACTATTGCCGGCCATGATCAAAAGGAGCATGACGCCAATCTTCAGAGATTTTTTGACGTACTCCGCCGTCGCCACTTAACGTTAAACGAATCCAAATCGGTGAAGTCGGTGCCATCGGTGAACATTCTTGGCTACTGGGTGGGCAACGGTGTTATTAAACCGGACCCAGAGCGACTTCGTCCACTTCAGGAGCTCCCTCCCCCGACGAACCTCGGCTCTCTTCGTCGGGCACTTGGCATGTTTGCTTATTACGCAAAATGGATACCACACTTCTCCGATAAAATACAGCCCCTGCTCCATGCGAAGTCTTTTCCATTGGAAGCTACGGCTATTTCTGCCTTCAACCTCCTCAAACGACAGCTGGAGAAAGCCACGCTTCGCTCCATTGACGAAAATCTTCTTTTTGTGGTCGAATGCGATGCATCGGAGGTGGCGATCTCCGCTACCTTGAATCAAGGTGGCCGACCCGTGGCATTCCTATCCAGAACCTTGCAGGGTAGCGAGCTCCATTACCCCCCCGTCGAGAAGGAGGCTACGGCCATCATCGAGGCTGTACGCCAATGGGGTCATTTTCTTGCTCGGCGTCATTTTACGCTTATAACTGACCAGCGCTCTGTGGCCTTCATGTTGGATAACCGGAGGCGCACGAAAATCAAAAATAATAAAATTCAACTCTGGAGGATGGAGCTGGCTGCCTTTGGATATACTATCTGTTACCGACCCGGCAAACAGAACGTGGCCCCAGATACCTTCACACGGGCATTTTGCTCCTCAATGTCAACATCGACTCTGGCGGATTTGCATATGGACTTATGCCATCCTGGTGTGACCCGCATGTTGCACTTTGTGCGCTCCAAAAATCTACCATTTTCAACCGAGGACGTAAAGAAAACATGCTCCTCCTGTAGGATTTGTGCAGAATTGAAACCACAATTCTTTCGCCCATCAGATGGCTTACTCATACATGCAATGCAGCCTATGCAGAGGCTCAGCATAGACTTTAAAGGGCCATTGCCTTCGTCGACAAGGAACACCTACCTACTTACGATGGTGGACGAGTATTCACGCTTTCCCTTCGCCTTCCCCTGCCCTAATATGCTTACCTCTACGGTAATTAAATGCCTCGATCAGGTCTTTTCCCTTTGCGGGACGGCCAATTTTATCCACACTGATCGGGGTCCCTCCTTTATGTCGAGTGAACTTAAAAGTTATCTCTCCCAACGGGGAATCGCCTCAAGTAAGACGACACCATATCACCCAATCGGTAACGGACAGGTTGAACGATACAATGCCATCATCTGGAACGCTGTCCGTCTGGCACTAAGGTCACGCAACCTGCCGGACCAGCAGTGGGAAATGGTGCTCCCCGACGCGTTACACTCTATCAGGTCTCTTCTCTCCACATCTACTAATGTCACGCCTCATGAGCGATTCTTCAAATTCCGGCGTCGCTCTACACATGGGACGTCTCTACCGTCATGGTTGGTGGCTCCAGGCCCGGTGCTACTCCGGAGGTTCGTCCGGTCTGCCAAAAACGACCCTCTCGTTGACGAGGTGGAGTTAACGGAGGTAAACCCCACGTATGCGCACGTACGGTACCCTGATGGCCGGGAGACCACCGTCTCGCTCCGAGATCTGGCTCCCTGCCCAACCGGTCACACGGGCCCGAATGATGAAGGATCCCCCGACAATGATATCAACACTCCGCACCCCTATGAAAATGACGCCCCACCTGGGACATCGGGGGATCTGCCGGCAACGCTACTGGATCAACTCAGGGAGCTGGACGCTCCCCGTAGGATGGCCACCCGAAACCAGGACGCCGGACAATCTCCAGCCACGACCCGGGATGAGGCCAGCTCAGCACCTGTGGGGACCCGCACCCGGAGTCATGATATTCCCAGTCCTCCACAGGATGATCAAGATGACGCGGACTCTACTGACTTACCGGTACGGGCCAAGCGACCCAGGGACCAGGACACGGTCCGGGGAGACGTGCCTTCCAGTCACAAGCAGAGAGCTAAACGTCTGCGGCTATTTCTGGTCCGCCTAGTCCGTTAAAGGAAGACTGGACTTCCAAACCTTTTAGGGAGGAAGAATGTCATAAATTGCAAGTAACAACTCAGGAAGTACTACTGGGTGGCCAGCTGGGGCGCCGTCCAGGGAGTATAAATACTCAGGCATGGGCCCACCTTGGGCAGAGACAATCTGGAAACAGGAAGCAAGTGACTGCTAACTAGACCTCCATGTTTTGTTACAAGTTGATTAAAGCCTTGCTTTATGTTCAAGTGCGTAGTGAGTCTTTATTACGTCACACAGTGCCTGATATTCAGTTCCATTGCAGTCATTAGAACTGAAGATCAGGTGCTTCACATAACAGGCAGTCGATCCGATACCGCCCATTATGGGCTACTGCCCGAGACGAATTTCTAGGCCCCTGTTTGTTCAAGACTACATCACCTGGACCTTCCCTTCCACTGTGTATTACCACCCTGACATCACTCCCCAAATTATTATTAGGAATCATAACATACATGTATATGGGCACCAAGGCACCTGTGCCAAACTCAAGATAAAGGCACCAACATACTAATGCTGGAATTCATTTAGGAATGCAGAACATCAGTGGAACTGACAACAGTGCTATCACTGTCTGAAGTACTGATGGTTGTCTTGTGCTCTTACATATTAGTTAATTCCTTGAGGGTGGGGATGAGAAGGAGGGTTGATAGCAGTGGGCATGGCAGAGTTGGTGGGAACATTGCTAGTTCAGCCGAGTCACAACTAACCATCTTGATCAACAGCTTGCAGAGCTGTTTGGCAAGCATCCCTGAAGTTACTGTGAAGAGAAGATTGAGGCTCCAAATTTCCAGAATTACCTGATGCCTTTGGATAACACCCACTTGTTCTAGGGTACATGGTTCAGGAAAATGAACAGACCATGAAGGCTCTTCTTAGCTTTGCCCCAAGAGCTGCCAGGCTGGGAGGTCTCAGACTCTGGATATAAGCATAAACAGAGCTTTCTTGGCCATCAAGGCATTTTTTCAGCAGGTCTTGTATGTCATAATAGATGAAGAGGGCAGCACAGACTGGAGATACCTCATGAAGATGATGTTGAGCAAATAGGCTTGCCAACATCAAACTGCACAGTATTGAAGGGCCTAGTATGTGAACATTTATCGGAGTGTGCAGTCTTTGAATGACTTAACAATTTCAACATTTGTATAGCAAATAACAAAGACAAATCTTATGCTAATCAGATAACTGGAATGTCTCAGTTTGGTTTGCAAGTTCTTTCTCTCTAGCTATTAAGAATCTGTCAAAGAAATAATTTAACAGTTCTGGCTTGTGTAGCCTTACTCATGTTACCATAGTTACTACAGTATGAAGACTGAAAATTAAAGATGGTGGTGTGGGGGGGGGGGGGGGGGTGGGTGTGCGGGGGGAAGAGATACTTAATAGTATAATCCTAAATGATTCCTAATTGTGGGCCTTTAACTCATTATTTGCTGAATTATACACATTATCTCTAAATCTTATCTGTCTCAGATACTATAATTGTAAAATAAGCAGTTGTTTTGTTATTTTTGTTAGTTAACTGGATTTAGATAACTGTATGTAATAATGAAAAGCTGCAATCAGTAAATAAAGGGAAAGATATATCAGGATGAGGTGGATGAGAGTAAAAGTGGTTATCCTTAAAAGTATCAGAAAAACCTGTAATGTTTTTAAACCAGGATAATTAACAGTGAGATGGGATTATTGTCTGTACACAAAACTCAATTGTGCCAATACATATCAAGGGACCAGAAACTGCTGGTAAAATAATGGCGAATTAATGGCGCTCACCATTATTATCCCCTCCCTATCTCTGTAAACTCCTTCAGCCCTACAACCCTCCGAGATCTCCGTGCTCCCCCAATTCTGGCCTCTTATGCATCCCCTATTTTGATCGCTGCACAATTGGCGGCTGTGCTTTCAGCTGCCTAGGCCCTAAACTCTCGAATTTCCACATTAAACCTCTCCGCCTCTCCTCCTTTAAGAAGCTCCTTAAACCCTACCTCTTTGACCAAGATTTTGGTCATCAACCCTAATATCTCCTTCTGTGGCTCAGTGTCAAATTTTGTCTGATAACGCTCCTGTGAAGCACTTTGGGACGTTTCACTATATTAAAGGCGCTATATAAATGCAAGTTGTTGTTGTAGTTGATTGAAAATCCAGCAATTTGTGGCGAAGAGGAGATATGCCAGGAGATCCGATTCTCCACAAATTGCTGAACGCTTTACGCTGATCCACCGTTAGCCTCGACAAAAAACAAAAAAATGGTAACCTCGGCGTGAGCCTCCCCATTGAAATAACTTGCGTAACATGAAATTTGTGGATTTACGCCATCGATGCGAATTAATCTTGCCGCAGCCATTTAAAGCTCGTAATTCATGCCATAAGGACCCTGTCAATGACGTGATTTATGGCCCGGACGTGACACTCAACTTTGGAGTCCCATAAAGGGCCCAACAAAGCTGTGGAGTCTCATTCCAGCTGGTCGTGAATCGTATTGGCAGTACTTTTGTGCCAGTCTTGCGATCCACACTCCTGTTAGTGTCGGAAGGCAATCATTTTCGGGATGCAAAGCTGTTTCAGCACTCAGAAATGCAAATTAGATAGATTTCTTTCAGAAAATAATTTGGGGGATACAGTATATGAGTAATTTGAGACATGACGTGGGAAGTGTAGCATGCTTGTGAGGAAAAAGGTGACTATGGACCTATGGTTCCCAAAGCTCTCCACCACTGGGATTTTCCTTGTGTCATTTTTGGGTCTGTTATAGACTAATTGATAGCGATTGATTGCTATGATTGGTCATAGTATATTATCATTGTATCATGTGACTATCAGGATGGTAGAAGGTGAACTTGATGGACCTTGGTCTTTTTTGTCTAGCAATTCCTATGTTCCTATGAACGCAGTTGCACTGTTCCTGATCATGGCTGGTCCTATACTTCACGGGTCAAGAATGTTTGTACATATCGCACACCTACCCTGCCATTCACTCATTAACCTCAAGGACCAATACAACAATTCCCAAACACAACTGGGTTACAATGTTCTCTGCTTCTCTTTGTTAATTTTATTTTTTTTGTACTTTTCCTTTCTGTCTCTTTCTTTTTCTCTCTCTTAATCCACTCTCTTTCTTTCCCTCTTTTTATTTCTCTTTCTATATCTAATTTGACTCTAATTCACCCTGTTTCCTTCCCCTGTCATTCGCCTTGTTTCTTTCTCTATCCTTTTCTTTCATTACTTAAGGAGATAGACCATTGGGCGCGGCGTTCGGAAGGCCCCAAATATGACATTGACATCGCTGCGCCATTATCGCTTTGATGTTCCAGCAATTTGCAGCACAAATATAGTGCGATCTGAAGGGTGAGATAATAAGTCCAATTCACGTCGCTCGCCACGAGAAGCGCCATTGCAGCATTTTCTTTGCCAAGGTTTTGAATAACTGCAAATCTTTCAAACTGTTAATTGAAACTACTCACTCAATTTTAGGAGACTGATGAATGTATGTGAAGACAAGTGGGAGCAAAAATGCTGGTATAATCTTGGAGTTCACATTGTTCAGGGTTTATGAAAATTCTAAGGAGTTGCGAATGGGTTAAGTGGTGGTGGGCTCAGACTGACCGTATTCATTTGACTTCTCGAATCAACTATATTTGGCCATCTGTTTCTCAAAACACTTCAGATAAGTTTGAAAGCGATCAAGTTTTATTAAATTTGACATCGGTATGCCAATTCACTTTGATCTTGTGATTAAGTAATATAGTGTTTGTTATAAATTTTAGTTTCCTCAGACATGAATATTTTATTCTTCTATTACAAACAGTTAATGTATGTGGTGAGTAAAGGTTTTGTATATCGTATGCCACTTTACTGCAATTTCTTAAAATTGGTTTTCATATGCCTAAGTAGATGGCAAATGATTATTTGCAAATTACAGAAAAATGTATTTCAGCAGTAAGTTTTCCAATCTATAAAAAATTGGCACTGTGATTCTAATCTGATGAGCCTTAATGTGGCTTCTTAACATAGTTAACTTGTAACTTCTGTCAGGGTTCCAGGTCCGATTTATTTCTTAAAGAAAGACTTGCATTTATATAGTGCCTTTCATGACCTCAGGACATACCAAAGCTCTTTACTGCTATTAATTACTTTTGAACTCACTGTTGTAATGTAGGAAACGCGGTAGCCAAATTGTGCACAGCAATATCCCACAAGCAGAAATGAGATAATGACCAGATAATCTGTTTTAGTGATGCTGGTTGAGGGATAAATATTGGGGCGACCCCCTCTGCTTTGAAATAGGCCATGGGATCTTTTACGTCCACCTCAGAGTTTAACATCTCATCCAAAAGCCGGCACCTCCGACAGTGCAGCACTCTTTCAGTACTGCACTGGATCGGCAGCCTAGATTTTTGTGCTCAAGTCTCTGGAATGGAACTGGAACCCATGACCTTCTGACTCAGAGGTGAGGGAGCTTCTGCTGAGCCATGGCTAACAGTGGCAGTTCTTATGGCAGTTGCTCCATTGAGGAGCTGATCATCAGGAATTTCTATGGCTGCTGATCATTTTCCCACAGGAAGGAAAGAACTGCAGTCTTTTAAAATCAAAATGAGTCTGTTTCTATTACTTACTGATTGCATCTTTTAATTTCAATATTTGCAGGATGTGGTCTCAACTACCACAAGAGATGTGCATTCAAAATCCCCAACAACTGCAGTGGTGTGCGTAAGAGACGCCTTTCCAATGTTTCACAGACGGGATTGAGCACTTCACGGTCCATCTCTAATGATATATCACCGAGTACACCAGATGAGATGTTGCTGGTAGGTTGTCTTTTAGAAACCCACACATCATAAGAATAAGTGTTAAACACAGTACCAATGTCTCCTGAAAATACAGGTGGGCACACATGTACAATAAGTTGTATACAAGGCTTTAATCCCTTTTTTTTTTAATGGGACACTTGGGACTTCTGATAAAGAATAATCAACATCTGTTGATTTACACTGCATTATAATTTCTAGCATTTAGTAAATTCCACACTATGATACAATTCGACATCTCACAGACATCGATTCTTACTTAGATCAGCCATGATCTCATTGAATGGCGGAACAGTCTCGAGGGGCTGAATGGCCTACTCCTGCTCCTATAACGATTTCTTCAGCCGTTATTCTCAGCAGCTGATTGCTGTAGATATAACAACCATAGCCCTCTCGTTACACTGGGGGACTTATAATTACCCCCTCCATTCCCCAAGGAAAAAAGCTTTACCGAAAAAGCTTTTTTTTGAGAATTTTAGTAAAGCAAGGATATAAAAATTAATAAATGTAACTTGCACTGTTTTAATCGGTAGCAGTGAATTGATAGCTTGTTTACAGGTATGCGAATAATTGCTCTCTATTGTGTTGGCTTTTTTTAATTTAAATGTCTGCTACATTCAACATATATAAATATTCTCTCCTGGATGCTTCATCAATAGATTTTTAAGAATTGTGCATGAAGTTTCAAAGACACTTTTACACTATCGCCCTTTTACCATTTCAGTCGGGTGTTGCTCTGTGCAGCAGTGCTAGGCTCCACTCTAACATGCTTTCAAGTGCAAATTGGGGACCAACTCCCTGACCTTGAATTTCCTGAATGGGTGCAGCCCGGAAGTTAGAGCTGAAAATGCGCCCATTCACCTGATCTCAAGATACATCAGAATTCCCTATCAATCTAATGAGAATACGCCCGAATATAAAAATGGGTGTAAACAATCCGGACCCAAAGAGAGCGCCAAAATCACACTATATATTCCTACTTTAGGTATGAAAATTAAAGTTTCAACTCATTCAACCATCATTCATGCACATTAGGCACAGCATGTTTAAGAACCTGCAATTGGGGAAGCTTTTCAATTTTTAATGTGACTTATACTTATGCCATGAAAATGCTTTCAAAGAAACAGAAAATACAGTGCAGGGCTCCGTGAGGATAAAAAAAAATTTTAAACGCTTAAAAAATTGCAATAAAACACCAGAAAAATGACTGTTTCCTGCTGCACCTGAAAATCTGGTCATAATATGAAGAGAGCCTTTGAGCAAGCGCGATTGTAGGAAACTCATATATGAGGCTCAGTAACCTGGGGGCGGGGCCAGTTTTATGGGTAGAGATGCGTTGGGGTGGAGGGATTGATAGACATCCGTAAAAGATGGAGGAGATTTGGGCGTATTGTACTTATGCCCAAAATTCCGCGATCTTTTAGGCCTCATAATTGGTTTACGTCCCGGTTACATGTGTTTCTGGGCACAAATAAGGAAGAAATTCAAGGCCCCTCTGTTTACTTTACAGGGCCATGCAGCCTTAACTCGAGGGTAAATTTGCAGACCGACATTTTCATGGTTCTATGATGTTGCTTGTTTCAGAAAGGTCAGGCACTTTACACTGTGGAGTGCCGTTAACAGAGGGTGAATGGGCATCTGGAGTCAGCTGCGCTCCTGTAATGTAAAAGCACTTGAATTTGCTATGTACTGCTTGGGACTTTATTACTATGACCCAGGATTGGTCATATATTTACAACTGTGTAGGGCCACTTATCAAATGCAATATATTTGCAAATCCGCCTTGTGCAATTTATCACCCGTTATGGGATTTGGAGACAGAATAAAGTACTCAACCGATTTTAAACTTTCTTATAGCAGTTTGTTCCACTCTAAGAAATATTGCATACTTTGAACACAGTAGTACTAAATACTGCAGGATTCAATGATGAATGAGTGCTGATATTTAAATAGGTAATAATCCATTGATATTGTGCAACATCCTGGGGGCTGTTTTTATGATGCACATATTTGTATGTGTATCTTTTACAACTTATTAAAAGAAAAAAAATCCCAGTGATGTAAAGAGGGGAAAACAACACTAGAGCACTGAAAATATCTCAATTGAAAATAATTTAAGCTTTGCTCCATTGGAAGAATATACTATGAAATACTGGAAAAGAAAAATTAATGTCTTAGCCTTAAATTTCCACATGTTTTGAGTGAACTGAATTTCAGGTTCATACAATTAAATTGGGCATTGTTTGTGATTGAAACATTCCCTAAATTTGGTAGCTATAAATTCTGATTACCTGAAAATGTTTCCACAGGCCCTTGATTATATCTCACTCAGAATCTCTTCCCGTTTCCTCCAGCTAACCTACTTCTCTCCCTGTCGTCACTGTCCTTGGCTTTATGTGTTTTTCTCTTTGCTCTATCCTCATTGTGTGACTATGGGCAGCTCTGTTCTTAAACAAAAAAAACACTGCCCCGTTATCTCCTTAGCCACTTATTTTTATCAGTTATCACAGGAAAGAAAAGAAACTCCAGAACTGTTTGTATGCTAGATTAACACACGGCTCATTTACATTTTTGTTCAAACTTTCCATCTGTTCTGGCATTCAGTATGAAGTAAAGTGCTTCACATCCAAGACTTTAATGGAGGAAAAACATTGTAAGGTTCTCTTCAATCAACAGATATGGTCACTACCAAAATACTAATGTTAATCCAATGAATGTCACTGGAATATTTACATTACATCCATGAATGTCACCAAAATACTAATGTTAACCCAATGAATGTCACTGAAATATTAACATTATATCAATGAATGTCACCAAAATACTAATGTTAACCCAATGAATGTCACCACAGTGATATCATTACCCTGCTGTGTATCACTGAAATAATATTAGCTCATTGAATGTCACAGCAATGCTGATATTTCCCAAATGAATGCCACTTCACAACTTCCACATGTATGTTGATGACCCACAGCTCTACCTGTCCATCACATCTCAACCCAATGGCAACCTCCGTGCTGTCAGACTCCCTGCCTGACATCAAGTGACAGAAGAGCCACACCTTTTTCCAACTTGACATCACGAAGACTAGAGTTATCATTTTCAGCCACCACTGTAAACTTTTCTTTCATGACACTGAATCCAACCCCTCCCCAATCTTTACTCAAAATGATCAGACGTGTCATTGAGTTTGATCCAAAGCTGCGCTGTAAACCTCACAGTCTATCCATTACCAAAACTGCCTATTTCCTCCTGCACAATACTGCCTGCCTCTGCCCCTACCTCAACTCCTCTGCCGTTGAAACCCTAATCCATGTTTTTCTCACCTATAGATACAATAATTCCAATGTCCTCCTTTCTGGCTCTTCATCCTTCACCCTGCACAAATTCCAGCATCTCCACATTGCAGCCACCCATATCCTGTTGAACATAAAGATCTTCTTATATATAACCAAAAGCCTCTCTAAACTATGTTGGGTTCACTGCTCCCAAGTTTTTTTTTAATTTGAACTAATCTTTTTCTTCAAATTGCTCCATGGTCTTACTTCAGCCCATCGCCACAACCACTTCCAGTTTTCCAACCCATCCCACACCCTTTGGCACTGTAACTCTGGCCTTTTGTGTGTGCCCATCCTTTATTCCCACACCACTGATGGCAGATCTTCAGCTGCCTTGGCCCCAACACTCCATAACTTCCTCCCAAAACCTCTCGACTTCTCTCTCCTCCTTTAAAAGCTGTCTTCAAGCCCATCTTTTTAAGTAGGCTTTTGTCAACACTTTTAATCAATCCTTCCTTTCTTCTGTGCCTGTTTCCCTGTCTATTACTACTGGTAAGTGGCTCAGAGACTTTTTTAAATGTTAAAGCACTATATAAAAGCAAGTTGTTATTTTTGAAATACTTATGTTTGCCAGTTAAATGTCACCATAATACTGTTAGCCCAATGATTGTCACTGAAATGCTAATATTAACTGAATGAAGTTCACTGAAATATAAGCATTCCTCCATGAATGTCACCGAAATACTAGCATCAACTGAAAAAAAAAATCACTGAACTACTAGAGTTACCTCAATAAATGCTGAAATACTAGCATTACCCCACCGAGTGTCACGGAAATACTAACGCTACTCAAATGAGTAGCAATGAAATACTTGCATTACCCCAATGAACGTCACTGAAATACTAATATCAATTAAGTGAATTGCACTGAGATATACGAGGGTTAACTCAATGAATTTCACTGAAATAATATTACCCTAATAAGTATCACTGGAATACTATTGTTAACTATATAAATTTCACTGAAATATTAGCATTAGTTCAATGTCACTGAAATTGACATTAACTTTATTATAATGAGTGTCACAGAAATGCTAATATTAGCCCTAAGAGTGTCACAGGGATACGACCGTTAGCCCAATGAATGTCAATGAAATGCTAACATTAACTGAATGAATCTCACTGAAATACTAGTGTTACCTCAATGGATGTTATTAAAATACTGTTACCTAAATGAGTGTTACTGAAATACTAACATTAGCTCAATAAATATTGCTGAAATACTAATATTGGCCCAAATAACTGTCATTGAGATACTAATGTTAACTGAATGAATGCCACTGAAATATTAATGTTATTCCAATGAGTGTCTCTGAAATCCTAGCATTACCCCAATGTGTCACTTAAACACTAATGTTGCCCCAGTAAGTGTCACTGAAATGCTAACATTTGCAGAATGAATGTCACTGAAATACTAATGTTAATTCAATGACTATCGCTGAAATACAAACGTTAATTACCCCAGTCAATGTCACTGATTCTAATCCTAGGTAAGCATTTATCCTGTGTGCTCAGCAGTATGCCTTTAAATGAATTGCCGCTGTCCTTTACTGAAGGTTTGTTAAACAATCCGCCAATCAATGTATTGAAGCTCTTCCCTCATTCCTTTGAATTTAAAAATTGTGAGGTGTATTACACAACTAGGTGTTGCTGTCACTCTTCAAATATTATAAAATTAATGGCAAAAATGAAATGCTTAAATAAATTTAAAGCATGAAAAGATTGCAAAATCTTCAACATTACACAATTAATTCATGAGATGCACTTTCAACATGATTGTTTAACTTACTGTAATCCTCCTCAATGACATTTATCAGATCTACCCTTTCTTTAATTTTCTTTTGCTTAAACAAATGTTTTAAAACTAAAATTACTTTGCCATGCATGTGTAATGTGGTCAGATCCATTTGTTTAATAGTGGTCTATCAGGACTTTGTGGTATCCTCAATATTGATATAACAGGCAGACCATATGCAAATTAAAGTAGAACAATAAGGACTGTGTGCTATAAATGACCCATTAACACTAAGAAGATACTGTCATAAATTACAGAAGAACTAAAACCCAAAAGGTAAATTTGTACCTTTTTACTAAATTATTAAGTTTTATCTTAAATTGTGGTTGATGCTTTCAACCACTTCTCATTCTTCTGGTCAGTGCACTTAATTAAATTATAGTAACTAACACATCTAATTGAACCCATAAAACTTTGCCCTCCTTCTAGAATAGTGCTGAGGGAACCAATTGACTGGTAACATATGTGGCTACCTCCTACCGTATCTGTGTAATGACTCCCCCGTGTCAAATGTTACATTGCTTAGTTGAGAGCGGTATCATGGGAGTGGGGTACACAAAGTAATGTTAGTACAACAAGTTAAGTCAGTGAGTATAGAGTGATATATTTTTCACTAAGCAGTATGGGTAAATTGCAAGTCATAGCAAACAAGGTGGGCTGAGTAAGTAAAGACAGAGCAGTGGGCCAAAGAAATACATAACAGCTGAAAAACATGGAACAGTTCAATAGAGAAAACGAGTAATCTGATGCAAGCAATTACCTCATCTCTTCGCCTTTAAGAGTGTTTAATTTTGGTCAAAAAATAGACCAACATTATGCATTCTTCTCCTCAACCACTACTAATTTGCCCAATTTGTGATCTGACATTAAAATACCCTTTCAGGAATTTCTTCTCCCTTAGTCTTCCTCTCTCACTGTTGGTCTGAGAGCTCTATAAATTGTTGGGAATTTGGTTTGTTGTTAACTGTACTCGAATCCTAATAAAGTTATATGTATACTGCCAAAATACTGTTCTTCTTGACAAGTAAAGTAAGGCTTTTCACAAATATTTTTACCACAATCTGTTAATTCATTGAACAATTCAATGGGAAAAATAAAACAAAAACAAACTGCCAACAAAAGCTTATTTTATATAAAAGGTGGCTCATTTCTGTTGTATTGTACTGTGCCTTGTTGAAATTTGGCAATAGACTGATTGTGTTTGTCTTCTCTTTGTAAAAACATGGACACAGAAAACATTTTAAGCCTGAATCAAGATTTTGTGTTTTGCTGTTTATACTAGAACAGAAATACTATATATAAAGAAAGGAACTGTTCTACACATTGAAATTCTGTGCTGGTGCCAGGCATTCATCTATCTGGGGTCAAACACAGGCTCATTTAATTCAATTTATGTCCATCCAACTATTTTTCCATTTTGCAACATTCTGATTGCACTACCGAAATCCACTAAAAGACCAACCTGTTGAAAACTACTTTCCAGTATATTTATCTTAAAATACAGGATTAAAAGAAACAGTGCATGCTAGAAATTACTGTGCAGAAACTGAGCCACAGAACTGATGCCAGTAAGAACAAGTCTACTGCAGTTTTTACAGCGAGCATTTCAAGGAGTTTAAATAGGACAACCGTATAACATCTCAAGCCTCTTTGTAAAAATGTTTCCTGCCATCTTTGATTCTGTTGTTCTATTTGTAAGTTCCTGGCTGTACACCTTTAGACCCAGGTGTACACACTGAGGTTTCTTCACAGTGGTTATCTGGGACATCTGTGAAGAGGAGCAAGTGATACACAGCCTGAGCCCAGAGTCAGGAAGACACCAGGAGTGCCCTTCCTGCATGCCCTATCCTCAGCCACATTAAGTCCCCACACCCAAGCAGATCCTCAGGCTGACCTTTGAATTGACAGAGGCCTGGTCCCCAATAAAGCCCTTACGTTAGGTGCCAGGCACCATGTAAACCTGATATCCAGTGAGACTCCTTAGCCCCAAGCCTCATATAACCTTGATTCACTCTCTTAAATGATACATGAGAAGGCAGCATGTGTATAGTATGTTTAAAATTAAACAGAATAAAAAATGATACTGCATTATCGAGGTAAATTACTGGCTGGTAAAAACACTAGATCTACAGTGGTGCTGATACTTGAGGTGTCCCAGTGGATGATACCATCACGGAGTTGAGCGTAGAGGCCCTGGCTGTTGTCACAGCAGGATGTGGAGGACACAGGTACTTTCGGTCATTTACCACAGTGCAATACTTGGAACGTACTTGCAGCGCTGTTGAGCTACCCATTATCCAGTATGGAATGAGAGCAGCAGGTGCAGTGTGACATTTTCTGCATACAAATCGTTTCACCTTAAAAATAAAAGAACCATGCTCTTTAGTTCTGATCTTTGAAGCCATGGATTTTGCATGTCTGTATTCCCGCTTGTACTGCATGGATGTTACTAGCCCTTGTTTTCTTCTGCGATGAGGTAGACTTCCTTTGAAGTACTGCAGCGATTAACTTTTTAACATAGTGCAAGAGAGATTGAAACAAATATCTATCAATATTGCATCAAACGACATGAGTAGCTGGGATGCAGCAAACCTGTTAGAGGTTGACTCTATATATTGATCAGTATTGCAACTGCTGTAGTTATATTTGTTACTAGATATTTGAGCTATTCTGGAAAATATATACTTAGCACACAACAAACCTTTTGATAGTTTTTGATAGTGAAGAAAATAATGCGTGCTGTCTATGCAGTTTAATTAAATCTTCAAATGTATTTGTAATTTGCACTGAATGTTTAATGTTTCCTATTGGGAGACTCATGGGATTAGACATAAGAGGTTTGTGTTTACAACAAAATAAAAGCAGCTGTTGAAAAGAACACCTTTAAAAACCTGTAAAAATGTCTGTGGGATAAATAAATGCAAAATAAAATCACACAAATATCAGCAGCTGGCATGGACCTTTAACCCTTTACTCTCACCATCTTGAATTACTATTATAATAAGCAGTGGAGAGTCTTGGTTTTTTTTTAAATCCAAGAGTGTGTTTGGCAAAAGTTCTTAAAAGGGCTACTTCTGAAAAAAAGTGGTGCAAGTCCAACATTTTGCTATTGATGATCACTGCTGTAGATGTACTAGAAATTGCTGCTGACTGCATCTCAAAAATGATAGATGCTATTTCTGTTTGCCACCCAAATATAAATGATGTTTGTTGCTGCTGTCTTCGGAGGAGGAGGGGACTTTATTTTTAAAAGGGTTATTGGGTGTCTGCTGCAGCTTAGTGACAACACTCTCACTTTTAAGGCAAAAGATTATGGGTTCAAGCCCCAGTCCACAGATTTTACTTAGATATCAGTTACACTGGTAAAAAAAAAAATTAGCTTCATATTTCAGTTTATTCCAAAATAAAGGTAAACTGTGTTTAGGAATCTAGACATATCCCATTTATTCAGCATTCCAAAGTCAAGCAGTGTCCATTCTGTAGATGGATAGCATGTTTCTGGTTTGAAACTTACATAGAAAGTTAGTATTTAAAAGGAGAGGAAGAGTATTAATACATCCCATTATGTTGATAATGTGTCCGACCTCAACACAATGGCACCTACCAAATATCTTACCCAAGTGACCAGCTCCAGTGGCTCCCTGCAGACCTTAGGACCAGGAAAAAAAATGACGTTTGTTGTCAGGCAGGAAACATTCTTCAAATTCTTCATCAAAATACTTTTCTGAACATTATTTTTATTATCTCCCCCCCTCCTCCAAGAACATTGTTTAAGGAAAATGTTATGGAGTTAATACATTTGCATAGAATATAAGAGCAGGTGGGTTATGCTAGAACTGTATAAAACACTAGTTAGGCCACAGCTAGAGTACTGCGTGCAGTTCTGGTCACTACATTACAGGAAAGATGTGATTGCACTGGAGAGGGTACAGTGGAGATTTATGAGGATGTTGCCAGGACTGGAGAATTTTAGCTATGAGGAATCATAGAATCAGAGAATGGTTACAGCACAGAAGGAGGCCATTCGGCCCGTCAAGCCCGTGCCGGCTCTCTGCAAGAGCTCTTCAGCTTAATCCCACTTCCCCGCCCTTTCCCCATAGCCCTGCAAATTTTTTCCCTCAGGTATTTATCCAATTCCCTTTTGAAAGCCACGATTGAGTCTGCCTCCACCACTCTTTCAGGCAGTGCATTCTAGATCATAACCACTCGCAGCGTAAAAGAGTTTTTCCTCATGTCGCCTTTGGTTCTTTTGCCAATCACCTTGAATCTATGTGCTCTGGTTCTCGACCCTTCCGCCAATGGGAACAGTTTCTCTCTATCTACTCTGTCCAGACCCTTCATGATTTTGAACACCTCTATCAAATCTCCTCTCAACCTTCTCTGCTCTAAGAAGAACAACCCCAGCTTTTCCAGTCTATCCACGTAACTGAAGTCCCTCATCTCTGGAATCGTTCTCGTAAATCTTTTCTGCACCCTGTCTAATGCCTTCAGATCCTTCCTAAAGTGTGGTGCCCAGAATTGGACACAATACTCCAGTTGAGGCCGAACCAGTGTTTTATAAAGGTTCGTCATAACTTCCTTGCTTTTGTACTCTATGTCTCTATTTATAAAGCCCAGTATCCCATATGCTGCTTTAACCGCTATCTCAACCTGCCCTGCCACCTTCAACGATTTGTGCACATACACCCCCAGGTCTCTCTGTTCATGCACCCCCTTTAGGATTGTATCCTTTAGTTTATATTGCCTCTCTTCGTTCTTCCTACCAAAATGTATCACTTCGCACTTTTTTGCGTTAAATTTCATCTGCCACATGTCTGCCCATTTCACCAGCCTGTCTATGTCTTCTTGAAGTCTATCACTATCCTCCTCACTGTTCATTATATTTCCAAGTTTTGTGTCATCTGCAAATTTTGAAATTGTGCCCTGTACTCCCAAGTACAAGTCATTAATATATATCAAGAAAAGCAGTGGTTCTAGTACTGACCCCTGGGGAACACCACTGTATACCTTCCTCCAGTTCGAAAAACAACCATTCACTACTACTCTCTGTTTCCTGTCACTTATCCAATTTCGTATCCATGCTGCCACTGTCCCTTTTATTCCATGGGCTTCAACTTTGCTGGCAAGCCTATTATGTGGCACTTTATCAAACGTCTTTTGTAAGTCCATATACACCACGTCGACCGCATTGCCCTCATCAACCCTCTCTGCTACCTCATCAAAAAATTCAAAATTTGCCTTTAACAAATCCGTGCTGGCTTTCCTTAATTAATCCACACTTGTCCAGGTGACTGTTAACTTTGTCCCTGATTATCGTTTCCAAATGCTTCCCCACTACTAAGGTTAAACTGACTGGCCTGTAGTTGCTGAGTTTATCCTTACACCCTTTTTAGAACAAGGGTGTAACATTTGCAATTCTCCAACCCTCATGCGTATGTGCCAGCCATATGTATGTACAGCGTAAAATTACACGAATCTGGCATGAATTAGTCCATCCCTTGCCTGACGGCCAGCAATAAGGTCACGTGTTAGTAGCACTGGGACAGCAGCCTCCGCCAAGTGTTCCTCATCTGCAGCCCCATTTGGCTCTTCCGCCTCCTCCTCGAGGAGGAGGAGGAGGCTGTGCGCTGAGCCACTTGTTTCTCAGGCAGCGGTAAGCCACGCTGCAGTGCGATGTTGTGCAGTGCACAGCAGACCACGATGATTCTGGATACCCTGGCTGGTGCGTACTGTAGGGCTCCACCAGATCTGTCCAGGCATCTGAAGCACATTTTGAGCAATCCTATGGTTTGCTCTATGATGCTTCTGGTGGAAATGTGGCTCTCATTGTAACGCTCCTCAGCTTCGTTTGATGGCCTCCTCATCGGTGTCATTAGCCATGTCTTCAGGGGATAGCCCTTGTCTTCACGTAGCCGTCTGGAAAGTTGGGTTGGCGGATTGAAGAGCCGGGGCACAGTGGACTGTTGCAGGATGTACGAGTCATGGCAGCTGCCAGGGAACTTTGTGCACACATGCATAATGTTCTTCCTGTGGTTACACACCAGCTGCATGGTTCACAAATACAGCTGGGTTGTGATGGGGTGCCCTGATGCCAGCCATATTGGCAAACCCAACCGCCCGCATGGTTACACTTGCTTCATCCGTTGAGAAGTGGATGTAATTGGCCGACTTGCCAAACAGGGCTTCGGTAACCTGCGTTATGCATCTGTGTGCGGCCGACTGGGAGATGCTGCTGATGTCTGCAGATGATCCCCAGAAGGACCCTGAAGCAAAGTTGAGTGCGGTGGTGACTTTGACAGTCACTGGTAAGGAGTGTCCACCCGCTCCTCTGGGCTGCAGGTCTTGGTGCAGCGTTGTGCAGATGTCTGTGACTACCTCTCTCGAAAGTCTCAGCCTCCTCTGGCACTGCTGCTCAGTCATGTTGAGGAAGCTCATCCTCGGCCTGTAAACCCTGTGTTGGGGGTATCTCCTGTGGCGCAGTGCAGCCCTGCGCTGACGGTCTCTGCCCTTTGCAGCATCAGGTGGCTCAGGAGAAGGTTGGCGCTCTTGTTGTCGGTGCTGCAGGTGTGCCTGGTTCTGCTGCTGCCGTGGCTGCTCATCCTCTGAATCTGAGGACCATGATGGGAGAGTATAAATGGTTCCCATTCTGCTGGTGAAAATGTCACTTGAGGATGAAATGTTATAAGCGCTCAGTCAAAGTGGAGAGAGGTTATTCCAGGGAGGTCACAGTGTATATAGATCTCACAACACACACTTTCAACCTCAATACACCTCTAAAATGTCTTCCAAATCCTGCAGTCAGAAAGTTCTGGCTTTTGAACTTGAACTGATGTGGCAGGTTAGCTTTAATGCTGCTCTTGCAGCTGTGAACTATTCAGCTTGTTGGAACACCCGACACAATCAGCTGGTGTGTTTCTGGAATGCCGTGGAACACGCTGAAAATCTTGCAAAATTGAAAAGTCATCTCAAAATAGCATTAAACAGGTAGTTAACATTAACTACCTTAACTGCCTCTCCCGCCGCTTGGTGTCAGGTCTGATCAGGAGTCGCAGACCCGACACTTTGGAAAGTCGCGTGGAGGCGGGTTCACAACCCGCTGTCAATCATCTTGGATTTAACTTCTGACCCACCTCCAAACCCGCCCTCTGAGCGCCGGCAAAATCGCAGCCCATATATCCAGGAATATTTAAAACCCAATCCTGCCCTTTTTTGAGCCAGGTCTCCGTTATCGCCATGACATCATATTCCCATGTGGCTATTTGCGCCTGCAACTCACCAACCTTATTTACCATGCTTTGTGCATTTACCCATATACACTGTAAACCTGTCTTAGACCTTCTTGTATTCTCTCTTAGTCTTACCGCACCTAATACCTTACTATTTCTTACTCTGGTGCTATCCGTCTCTCCCCATCCTTTGTGCACTTTGTTTCTCCTTTCTAATGCTACATCCTGGTGCCCATCCCCCTGCCAAATTAGTTGAAACCCTCCCCAAGAAAGATTGGATAGGCTGGGACAAAAGCAAAATACTGCGGATGCTGGAAATCTGAAATAAAAACAGAAAATTTTGTTTCAGTCTTTACGGTAGAGGACACTAAGAATATCCCAACACTGGACAAACAGGGGGCTCTAGTGGGGGAGGAGCTAAATACGATTAAAATCACTAAGGAATTGGTACTCAGTAAAATAATGGGACTCAAGGCGGATAAATCCCCTGGACCTGATGGCTTACATCCTAGGGTCTTGAGGGAAGTGGCAGTAGGAATTGTGGATGCTTTGGTAATAATTTTCCAAAACTCCCTGAACTCAGCAAAGGTCCCGGCAGATTGGAAAACTGCTAATGTAACACCCTTATTTAAAAAGGGTTGTAGGCAGAAGGCTGGAAATTATAGACCAGTTAGCCTAACATCTGTGGTGGGTAAAATTTTGGAGTCTATTATTAAGGAGACAGAACGGAACATTTAGATAAACATAATTTAATAGGACAAAGTCAGCATGGCTTTATGAAGGGGAAGTCATGTCTGACAAATTTGCTCGAGTTCTTTGAGGACATAACGTACAGGGTGGATAAAGGGGAACCAGTGGATGTAGTGTATTTAGACTTCCAGAAGGCATTCGACAAGGTGCCACATAAAAGATTATTACTCAAGATAAAAAAATCACTGGATTGGGGGTAATATTCTGGCATGGGTGGAGGATTGGTTATCTAACAGGAAGCAGAGAGTTGGGATAAATGGTTCATTCTCGGACTGGCAACCAATAGCCAGTGGTGTTCCGCAGGGGTCGGTGCTGGGTCCCCAACTCTTTACAATCTATATTAACGATTTGGAGGAGGGGACCGAGTGTAACATATCAAAGTTTGCAGATGATACAAAGATGGGAGGGAAAGTAGAGAGTGAGGAGGACATAAAAAACCTACAAGAGGATATAGACAGGCTGGGTGAGTGGGCAGAGATTTGGCAGATGCAATACAATATTGGAAAATGTGAGGTTATGCACTTTGGCAGGAAAAATCAGAGAGCAAGTTATTATCTTAATGGCGATAAACTGGAAAGTACTGCAGTACAAAGGGATCTGGGGGTCTTGGTGCAAGAAAATCAAAAAGTTAGTATGCAGGTGCAGCAGGTGATCAAGAAAGCCAATGGAATGTTGGCTTTTATTGCTAGGGGGATAGAATATAAAAACAGGGAGGTATTTCTGCAGTTGTATAGGGTATTGGTGAGACCGCACCTGGAGTACTGCATACAGTTTTGGTGTCCATACTTAAGAAAAGACATACTTGCTCTCGAGGCAGTTCAAAGAAGGTTCACTCGGTTAATTCCGGGGATGAGGGGGTGGACATACGAGGAGAGGTTGAGTAGATTGGGACTCTACTCATTGGAGTTCAGAAGAATGAGAGGCGATCTTATTGAAACATATAAGATTGTGAAGGGGCTTGATCGGGTGGACGCGGTGAGGATGTTCCCAATGATGGGTGTAACTAGAACTAGGGGACATAATCTTAGAATAAGGGGCTGCTCTTTCAAAACTGAGATGAGGAGAAACTTTTTCACTCAGAGGGTAGTGGGTCTGTGGAATTTGCTACCCCAGGAAGCTGTGGAAGCTACTTCATTAAATAAATTTAAAACAGAAATAGACCGTTTCCTAGAAGTAAAGGGAATCCGGGGTTACGGGGAGCGGGCTGGAAATTGGACATGAGTTTGAGTTCGGATCGGTCAAGGCCCTGTGGGTGGCGGAGCGGACCCAGGGGCCGAGTGGCCTGGTCCTGCTCCTACTTGTGTTCTTTAGAGTTGAGGTTGGATCAGATCAACCATGATCTCATTGAATGGCGGAGCAGGCTTGAGGGGCCGATTGGTCTACTCCTGCTCCTATTTCTTATGTTCTTAAAATGCTGGAAATACTCAGCAGGTCAGGCAGCATCTGTGGAGAGAGAAACAGAGTTAACGTTTCAGGTCGATGACCTTTCGTCAGAACTGGAAAAAGTTAGAAATGTAACAGATTTTAAGGAAGTGTGGGGGGAGGGGAGGAAAGAACAAAAGGGAAGGTCTGTGATAGGGTGGAAGGCAGGAGAGATTAAATGACAAAAGGGATGATGATGCGAGGCAAAAGGAGATGGTAATAGGACAAGTAAAGAAACAAAAGATGGGTCTAGAAGAGGTGTATATGGGAATGGCAGAATCAACAGCTGCCATGTGAAAAAATGGGGGCAGAGGTTATGGTCTGAAATTGTTGAACTCGATGTTGAGTCCAGAAGGCTGTAAAGTGCCTAATCGAAAGATGAGGTGCTGTTCCTCGAGCTTACGTTGAGCTTCATTGGAACAGCATAAGAGGCCGAGGACGGTGAGGTCAGAGTGGGAGTGGAGCGGAGAATTAAAGTGACAGGCGACCGGAAGCTCGGGGTCACCCTTGCGGACTGAACGGAGGTGTTCCGCAAAGCGGTCACCCAATCTGCGTTTGGTCTCCCCAATGTAGAGGAGACCGCATCGTGAGCAGCAAATACAGTATACTAAATTGCAAGAAGTGCAAGTAAATCGCTGTTTCACCTGGAAGGAGTGTTTGGGGCCCTGGACAGTGGGAAGGGAGGAGGTAAAAGGGCAGGTGTTGCGTCTCCTGCATTTGCATGGGAAGGTGCCATTGGAAGGGGCTGTGGGAAGGGGAGGGGATGTTGGGGGTGATTGAGGAGTGGACCAGGGTGTCGCGGAGGGAGCGGTCCCTTCGGAACTGGCAAACCACAATGAATGCATGTAGCATTTGGAAATGCAACATGCATAGTTCATGTGCAGAAACAATCTTTGAATATGTAATTAGATCAAAGCAGAGTCAGTCTGTTTGTATTAGCTGAGCCAATCTTGCACCTCTTCTGAAGCATGAATGGACTTACAGGATATTGGATATTTTCCAATGACTTGATTTTTATTCTTTGAATTCTTGTTATGTCCTTCTGTGTAGAGCTAACTTGCAATGTCATGTGTTATAGTAAGCTTTCTGAAAGAGACAATTTGGGAATTTAGTTGGCTCATTTGTCAAACAATCTCTAAGCAAAACCTTTCAACACTGACAAAAATATTGGGGGGGGTTATTTTAGTGAAAGGGTGAAAACAGGTGCTAAATGGGTGCAGTGTTAATAAGACACGCCTGTTTGAAAGGCTGGTTTTAGCACGCAATTTTGGTCCTAATTGCTGATTCCCATATTTTGAACTTGCCTGGAGGTGCTAAAACAGAGACCTGCAGGTTGAGCACTCCAGTGCTGATTAGACGCAATATTCGTGGAGCAGTATATGTAGGTTCCACTTATCCACTTTCACTGAAGGTGTGGAGTGGGCTGGCTGACACACAGCGGCAGGTTTCAGGATGGCTCAGAGACCGAGTGAGAGGGCACAGGTTCTCAGACACAGCACTGGAGGTCCTAGTGGAGAGGGTCCAGAGGAGGAGGGATGTCCTGTGCCCACAGGGGGGCAGGAGTTCACCTCGCCCTCCTGTCCATCTCTCCTGCTGCAGCTGGTGCTGCTCTGGCTGGCCTCATGTCCTCCTCTCATTCCACCTGCAGACCAAGAGGAATCCCTAGCAAGGTGCCCATGACCAAGCACTCCCTTTCTCCTGGTGACTCCTATAAGGTGACCAATAAGGTGGCGTAGCACTGCACTCACTCTTAAAGGTGAAGTCCTTCGAGACTTTCCGGAATAATTGTTGATAGAGTGTTGGTGAAGTCTTGACAAAGTGTCCCAGAAAGTCTCCCGATGTGTTTCAAAAGTCCTCTTCAAACTTCCAGCAGCAAGTGAACAGTAAAACGTGATATACCTTTAAGTAACGCTTGAAATCTTCTGTACTGACTTGTTTACTCCCATCAGCTGGTCGCTGTTAGGAGAGGGCGTTAGGTCAAGCGCTATCCACCAAAATGCTGTCCAACCTCCTTAATGGGCGCTAGCAGGCAATTTAGTGGCCAGTCCTTTAACGATCCTCCAGGCGGCCATTCTTAGCGCAAGCATCAACTCCTTTACCAAGATGGGGTCTTGCACTAAACGTAGGCTAAGCCACTGTTTTAACTTAAGACCTCATATTGACCACCTCGGAGGCTCTTTAGCGCCCAAATTATCCAGGGAAAATCGCCCCCAAGGAGTCCGACTGGTGCCTGATGAAATGCCTCCAGTACAGAATCTCTTGATCAACAGAGACCAATTGCTCTACAGAGTGCTTTCCATTCATAACAGATGTTGTTATAATTCAATAGTAGTAGTTTGGGTTATTTATTTTTTATGAAGACTATTACAAGCACAGGCAGTGCTTCAACACTTCTCTTATTGTTTTACATTTTTAACCCATTATTGAAACACCTCTGTAAGATTATACTGGGGACTTGACTCCCATATACATGCACAACTTTTCTATATCAGATAGCATGCGAAGGTGCAGCCAGTATATAGTCTGCCATAGGGAGTAACACAAGTGAAAGGCTGCAGATAACATCTCACCTTGGGAAGACTTGAATGTCATCTGAACTCCCTCAGTAAGTATTTTGTGTGTTACAATTCCTTTATTTTTTCAGCTTGTAAATTTGACATAAATAAAGCAGAACCTTCCATTGAAAGAACTAGCTGTGGTCCTTCACACTGCAATAATATGTCCCAGATCGCGTGAGCTATGCTGGGGTGTTGCAGGGTAACTGTTTGTCTTGCTGTTACTGATTTATTGAGAAGCAAAATTGGATTCCAGTAATGGAAAGTACAGGCATGTTTATCCGAACTTCTTGCTCTCCAAACTCCGCTACTGCTTGTTAGTCAAATTGGATGAATGGGTTCTGCTCTGTGTTCCATCAGAAGGATGGTTCAGGCTTAAGAAAATGACTTACAATTTGCTACTTTGTTTCAGCATTTAGTAAAACATCAAAAACTGAGGGCTTTTAATAAAGTTATGCCTTAACTATATGGTGCCGACAACGCAACACTACACATTAAAAAGAAAGACTTGCATTTATATAGCGCCTTTCACGACCACCGGACGTCTCAAAGCGCTTTACAGCCAATGAAGTACTTTTTGAAGTGTAGTCACTGTTGTAATGTATTATTATAGAACTGAACTGTGGTCTGTGTTTTTTTTTCAAATAAAGGCTGTGACTCATTTTCCCCCTAGCTAACTTGAAAATTGCAAGTACTTTGGGAAAAAAAACTTTAAGCGATTTTTGCAGATTTGTGTACATAAACACGTGGGGCCACCTTAAGCAAATATAAACATTTAAAAAATATTCAGTCTTATCAATTAAATCAAGTCTAACTCCAGTTTCCGTGTCACACCCATTCATTTCTAGTTCACACAAGTCTCAATTTTCTTCAATGCACACTCCCATTCAATTAAATCACTGCATCACTCAGAGTAAAGTGTATCTAATTAAAGTGTACTAAGCTGAAGTCGATTTAATGGTGAATTTTACCCCATTAGATCCTCGAAGGAACAATTTAGATGTGAATCCCACGAATAAGATTAAGGTATTTTAAATTCATCTTGATACTTGGTCAAGTGGACTTCATCTTACAGCAACTTCCACTGTTTTCAATTCACTGGTCAAATAGCTGATTATTTGCCTCATGGGAAAAGGAGCTCAGGAAAGGGGGGGTGGTTTCTGACCTTGTGCTGAGCAGCTAAAAGATTGGTGTAATCTCACAGTTCGCTGCTTCTGCAGTTTAGGTTACATTAGACAACATACCTGGGTATTGCACTCACACGCGTGGATGTGAATATGCTCCACTCTGCAAAATCTGACTTGACCTTTTACTTTTATTGACCAACTGAGAATGTGACTATTCAGCGATAGTCCCCTTGCTATCAGGGCTCCCAACTGCTCTGCTGCATCACTAAAAATCTGGGTGGATTGTCCTTGATTAATGGTTGTGATTTGGTTCTGGATTCACACATTAACACAACGTCTAAGGGTCATCTAGGATCATTTTGTAACCAAACCTCAGAATGTGTATTATTGATTTTAAACTGACTGACATGGTAAAGGTGCATGGGTCAAACCAAGTACAGTCCTCACCACTTACACCATCCATGCTTATCCAGGGCAACTGCCTATATCGGGCAAATGGTGATAACCATTTGTCATTACCATTGAATTCAATTACAAAGGCGCCACTTACAACACATAAAGTGCGCTGGCTATTGCGGGCAATTCAATAAGCTTTTTGCACCTCGTTAAAGTGCGATTAAGTACTGTTAGCCGGCATAGACTGGTTGGGCCGAATGGCCTGTTTCTGTACTGTATATCCGATGTAGCTATTCACCCGAGTAGCTGAGTGCCTCAGTACTGTAGTGTCGCTGTAATGCAAAATGTTTTAGCAAAAAGGAATCCATTTGGTACAAATCATGTCTATTGAAAGCACCTCTTTCATCCATCTTTAACGTCCCGGGAACAGCTGATTGAAGCCGCCCAAAGTCTCCACTTTCTGACTGCCTCCCATGGTTGTTAACAGCTGATGGAGACTACAGGCAGCTTCAATCAACTGTTCGCTAAATACACAGGACACGTTGGTTTACAGTTAACTAAATCATTATCCGATACAGAGGGGCCGGAGAATCAATACATTTTACCAATAAGCACACTTGATCAGTATGCAGTACTGTACTATCAAAGGTTGTGGGTTCAAATCCCACTCCAGAGACTTGAGCACACAATCCAGGCTGACACTCCAGTGCAGTACGAGGGAGTGCTGCACTGTCGGAGGTGCATCTTTTGGATAAGACATTAAACGGAGGCCCCGTCTGCTCTCTCAGGTGGACTTCACTCTGGGATAGAGAATTCCAAAGATTCACCACCCTCAGAGCTGTGGATGCTCAGTTGTTGAGTATATTCAAGACAGAGATCGATAGACTTTTAGATACTAAGGGACTCAAGGGATATGGGGAAAGCGCGGGAAGTTGGAGATGAGGTAGAAGATCAGCCATGATCTTACTGAATGGCAGAGCAGGCTCAAATGGCCTACCCCTGCTCCTATTTCTTATGTTCTTATATTGTAAAAGATATCATGGCACTATTTTGAAAAAGAGCAGAATAGTTCTCCCCGGTGTCCTGGCCAATATTTATCCCTCAACCAACATCACTAAAACAGATTATCTGGTCATTTATCCAATTGCTATTTGTGGGAGCTTGCTGTGCGCAAATTGACTGCCGTGTTTCCTACATTACAACAGTGACTACACTTCAGAAAGTACTTCATTGGCTGTAAAACACTTTGGGACATCCTGAGGTTGTGAAAGACACAGTGGGCCGTATTTTCCGATCAGGAGGCTTCCTGCGTGCGGAGGCCTCCAATCTGGAAAAAATCTACGCACTTACCTGAGGGCTCCCGAGGTCCAGACACTTCCGCTCCTGGGCCTCTCCAACTCGAAATGCGCAGGGCCCACGTATCCCAGGGCGCATGTGGTTCGCAAGTGTCCCTGGGATCACGTGGGCCATGGGGAGCCAATAAGAGAAGGGAATCTCCCTTCATACACTTGACAGATAGACCTGTCAAATATATGAATGGAGATTCACCCCAAAAACACTTTAAAACATTAAATAAATTTTTTTTTAAATCACATTTTTAAAATTAGTTGAAATTACAATAAATTTAATATTTTAAACAAAAATTTAATTTTTTGAAAAAATATTTAACGTTTTTTATGGGGCTAAAAATAAACTTACTTTTTTTAAAAGTATTTTTAAATGATAAATGAGTGAAAACATTTTTTTTTACTTTTTTCAAATCTTATGCTGGTAAAAGCAGGCCTTATGCCTGCTTTTACCAGGCGTAAGATTTCTAAGGGTTTTCTGCGGGCGGAGGTTCTCCAGAAAGCGGAACTCTCCCCCTGCAGAGGCCCTTCTCCAGGGCAGGCGTCCGATCTGTCAAGAGCATTCTTGACAGATCGGAAATGCCGGTTTTCAGCGCATGTGCTTCGCATGCCTGAAACCGGCATTTCCGATGACCCTACGGGTGGGTACACAGTGTGTACACACCCGTAGGGATCGGAATATACGGCCCAATGTAAATGCAAGCTCTTTCTTTTTATATTACATATAGTTCACCTGTCTATAACCAGAAGGATTCCACTTTCACAAACCAACATGACTTTTTGGCTTTTCCAGCTGATCAATGCTACGGGTTATTACAGTCACTTGTTAACTCGATTATGCATCGCCAATAATATTAGTGGAGATTGATCAGTTTGGTTTTTCACTCGGGAGTCTGATCGATTTACCGTCCACCGTGTAAAGTGGGCAAATCGCATTAGCACGTATGCGCCTGCTTTATACGGTGGAGACAGTAACTTGCACATTGACTACATTGGCCATAGATTTCCCTGTAGTCTAAAGTGTTTATGTCTCAATAAACCTTCAGTATTGACATCACAAACCAATGTACTTCACAAAACCTGAAACAGCTCTTAATAAAACGTTGTACCTTATCTACACAATTACATATGAAATATTTTTCACTGCAGCAGAGAGTAATTTCAAAGTTGCAATTTAATCTGGAGGTTCAGAGGATGAACATAAAGCTTTACTCTTCAATTGATACTATGGGAAGCTGTGAATCAGAATATACCTTTGTAGCTCACCCTCCTGCGAAATATTCCATTACATGCAATGGCTAGAAACCAAATAACTAACATCTTGACCACTCTGAAGAAAATGGATGAAAGTCAATTTTAAACACTGATGGCTTCAATTCAGTAACTAAGTCTGATGTGATGAGAAATTTCTAACTCTAGTTTGTGAACCTAAATATCGAAAGCCTGCACTAAAATATCCCCTCATTTCTGTCTCTTTTTTTGTGTATTTCCACTGTGGGTTTTACTTTCTGCTTCTTGCTTCAGTCTCCTCTTGGCTCCAACACTGAGGTATGTACAAATTAATGTCTGCTACCCATACTAATATTTACAGAGAACAAACAATTTAGTTACCTCCATCCACATAGCTTACTGTCAGATGTTACGGTAACCTCAGCAACAGATCTAAAAGATAATCAACATCCAACAATTGAATACGGTTTATTCTTCGATTAAGGATACCAAATAATTAATGAGCGACAAATTTTGAGTGGTATTTGTAGATTCCCCTCATGTGAGAAAAATTCTATGTCCAATGGTTAGTTATCAAGTCTTTATACAACAAGTTTAGTGTATAGTTTTACTTAATTTTATTTGGGGAGTATTTTATTTTAATTATTATTACATAATAAGTTAATTTAGCGTTTTCCATGATTTTTAAGTAATTTTGGCAGACTTGTTGCAAAGTCCCGAAACAGGATTGAAGTTACAAATTCAGAACGCAGCCCCCAAAACATTATTTTAATTTGTCAGAAAAATAGTTAAAATTTTTGGCTGCCTGGCTTCATGGGAGTGTGAAGATTTTAAAACACATGCCTGGTATGGGTAATTGCCAAAGGTTGCCAAATGCAAAGCTGAAGGGAAAAACATAAGGGGAAAAATTCGTTAGCGAACATTTTGGGTCGCTAACATCGCCTGGGCGCTAAATTTAGCGGCCAGCGAAAAATAGCACCGGCGATCACTAACTTCAGTTTTACCACCCCAAGAGGTAATATCAATTGAAGAGCTTGAATTAAGCGCTCCACTTCCTTCTTAGAGAGTTAATCCCGAATATCGGGGCGGTGCGTTCTGCAGCGCTATGCACTGGGCCACGTAGCGCTGCCGCGTGGAAGTGCTCTTCCCCTCACCTAGTGAGTATAGGAATAGGAGGATAAAGCAGATGAATGCGTGGCTAAAGAGTTGGTGCAGGAGGGAGGGCTTTAGTTTCCTGGATCACTGGGTCTGTTTCTGGGGAAGGTGGGACCTGTACAAGCCGGACGGGTTGCACCTGAACCGGAACGGGACCAACATACTTGCGGGAAGGTTTGCTAGTACTGTTGGGGGGGTTTAAACTTACTTGGCAGGGGGATGGGATACTGAGTGGAGCTATAGTAGGGGGTGATGCACAGCTAAATATAGAGGCAAAAACAAGTCAGTCTGGAAGGCAGAGCAAATATGTAACGGCACAAGGGAGTATGGCAAGACTGGATGGCATTTATTTTAATGCAAGGAGTCTTGCGAGTAAGGCAGATGAATTGAAGGTGTTGATGAACACATGGGAGTATGATATTGTTGCTATCACAGAGACATGGTTGAGGGAGGGGCAGGACTGGCAGCTCAATCTTCCGGGGTATAGAATCTTCAGGCGAGACAGACGGGGGTGTAAAAGAGGAGGGGGTGTCGCAATATTAATCAAGGAGTCAATTACTGCTGTAAGGAGGGATCATATCTTAGCAGGTTCCTCTAATGAGGCCATATGGGTAGAACTTAAAAACAAAAAGGGGGCAAGCACTTTGCTGGGAGTGTACTATAGGCCCCCAAACAGTCATGGGGAGATAGAGGAACAGATATGTCGGCAAATCTCAGAGAAGTGTAGAAGTAATAGGGTAATAATAGTAGGGGATTTCAACTTCCCCAATATTAACTGGGACAGTCAGAGTGTGAAAGGCTTAGAGGGTGCAGAATTCTTAAACTGCATCCAGGAGAGCTTTTTGAGCCAGCATGTAGAAAGTCCTACAAGAGAGGGGGTGGTACTGGACCTAATTCTAGGGAATGTAGCCGGGCAAGTGGTAGAAGTGTCATTAGGAGAGCATTTTGGTGACAGTGACCATAATTCGGTGAGATTTAAGGTAGTCATGGAAAAGGACAAAGATGGACCGGAAATAAAGGTTCTAAATTGGGGGAAGGCCGATTTTAATATGATAAGGCAGGATCTGGCCAAAGTGGACTGGGATCAGCTACTTGTAGGAAAATCCACATCAGAGCAGTGGGAGTCTTTCAGAAAGGAAATAGAGAGAGTACAGTGCCAACATGTTCCCATAAAGGTCAAGGGTGGGACCAACAAGTCCAGGGACCCCTGGATGTCAAGGGATATACAAGAATGGATTAGGAAAAAAAGGGAGGCTTTTGGCAGATACAAAGGACTAAAAACAGTGGAAGCCCTAGAGGAGTATAGAAAGTGCAGGAAGGTACTTAAAAAAGAAATTAGGAGAGCGAAGAGGGGGCATGAAAAAACACTGGCGGGCAAAATAAAGGAAAATCCCAAGGTGTTTTATAAGTATATTAAGGGCAAGGGGATAACCAGGGAAACAGTAGGGTCCATTAGGGACCAAAGTGGTAATCTGTGTGTAGAGTCGGAAGATGTAGGTGAGGTTTTAAATGAATATTTTGCATCTGTGTTCACTATGGAGAAGGACGATGTAGGCATAGAAATCAGGCAGGGGGATTGTGATATACTTGAACAAATTAGCATTGAAAGGGAGGAAGTACTAGCGGTTTTAGCGGGCTTAAAAGTGGACAATCCCCAGGCCCAGACAAGATGTATCCCAGGCTGCTGTTTGAGGCAAGGGAGGAGATTGCAGGGGCTCTGACACAAATTTTCAGAATCTCTCTGGCCACAGGGGAGGTGCCAGAGGACTGGAGGACAGCTAACGTAGTACCATTATTCAAGAAGGGTAGTAGGGATAAACCAGGGAATTGCAGGCCAGTGAGCCTAACATCAGTGGTAGGGAAATTATTGGA
Source organism: Squalus acanthias (assembly GCA_030390025.1). NCBI lineage: Eukaryota > Metazoa > Chordata > Chondrichthyes > Squaliformes > Squalidae > Squalus > Squalus acanthias. The sequence goes on from CM059425.1 coordinate 66,868,436, forward strand.
AAAAATTCTGAGGGACAGAATTAGTCTCCACTTGGAGAGGCAAGGATTATTCAAGGATAGTCAGCATGGCTTTGTCAGGGGGAGATCATGTCTAACCAATTTGATTGAATTTTTCGAGGGGGTGATTAGGTGTGTGGATGAGGGTAGTGCAGTTGATGTAGACTACATGGACTTCAGTAAGGCTTTTGACAAAGTCCCGCATGGGAGACTGGTCAAGAAGGTAAGAGCCCATGGGATCCAGGGCAATTTGGCACATTGGATCCAAAATTGGCTTAGTGGCAGGAGACAGAGAGTGATGGTCGAAGGTTGTTTTTGTGACTGGAAGCCTGTGTCCTGTGGTATACCGCAGGGATCGGTGCTGGGTCCCTTGCTGTTTGTAGTGTACATTAATGATTTAGATATGAATGTAGGAGGTATGATCAGTAAGTTCGCAGATGACACGAAAATTGGTGGAGTGGTAAATAGCGAGGAGGGAAGCCTCAGGCTACAGGATGATATAGACGGGTTGGTTAGATGGGCAGAACAGTGGCAAATGGAATTTAACCCTGAAAAGTGTGAGGTGATGCATTTTGGGAGAACTAACAAGGCAAGGGAATACACAATGAATGGTAGGACCCTAGGAAGGACAGAGGATCAGAGGGACCTTGCTGTGCATGTACATAGATCCATGAAGGCAGCAGGACAGGTAGATAAGGTGGTTAAAAAGGCATATGGGATACTTGCCTTCATTAGCCGAGGCATAGAATATAAGAGCAGGGAGGTTATGATGGAGCTGTACAAAACGCTAGTTAGGCCACAGCTGGAATACTGTGTGCAGTTCTGGTCGCCACAATATAGGAAGGATGTGATTGCATTGGAGAGGGTGCAGAGGAGATTCACCAGGATGTTACCTGGGCTGGAGCGCTTCAGCTATGAAGAGAGACTGGACAGGTTGGGGTTGTTTTCCTTAGAGCAGAGAAGGCTGAGGGAGGACCTGATTGAGGTGTACAAAATTATATGGGGCATGGATAGGGTAGATAGAAAGGAACTTTTCCCCTTAGTAGAGGGGTCAGTAACCAGGGGGCATAGTTTCAAGGTAAGGGGCAGGAGGTTTAGAGGGGATTTGAGGAAAAACTTTTTCACCCAGAGGGTGGTTGGAATCTGGAACTCACTGCCTGAAAGGGTGGTAGAGGCAGGAACCCTCACAACATTCAAGAGGCATTTAGATGAGCACTTGAAACGTCATAGCATACAAGGCTACGGACCAAGTGCTGGAAAATGGGATTAGAATAGACAGGGCTTGATGGCCGGCGTGGACACGATGGGCCGAAGGGTCTCTTTCTGTGCTGTATAACTCTATGTCTCTATAAAGGGGAGGGCCCAAGCCTACAACTCTGCGGGGCCCAACCTGGACCACCAGGGAGTGGGGTGCCGTGCCAGCAGCCCAGCACTTAAGCAGAGTGCCGGGCTGCCAGATTGCGGCTTGTTCAAAGACATAACGGGCCACGACAAATAAGTCAGCCGATTTTTTGTTTCCCCGCCTGCCACCTCCCCTTTACTTAGCGCCCCGCGAGCCTCCTGACGCTCCATTTCCGCCCCCGAATCAGTCGCCGTCATCGCCCGGCGCAGATTCAGGCGGGGCGAAAATGGGGCGCTGCGCATGGTGATGATGTTGTCATCGCCTGCACAGCGGAGTAGGTTGCTACCAGTCGCCGCCGCCGCTAAACTTCGCTGAATTTAGCGGGAGTCGTTAGCGGCTCCGCGACCAGGTGAAAAGTCGTTTACGCCCAGTTAGCGCTAAAAAAAGGCAGAAATGCACTGAATTTCTAGCCCATAACCCCTTTACTAGGCCTTACCAGTAATGCTACAAGGTGTGTGTGCATATATATTCTTTAATACTTAAGTTCCAGTGAGTCATAGAGGTAGAAATTTAAAGTACAGTCTACTACTGTTAATTTAAAGATATTTTTGGATGAAAAACAATGAATTATCTAGTAGCTCGAATTTTTTTGGTTTAATTAAGTTGCCTAGTTACTGGATAATTCAAATTAAACAACTTTAATTAGGAGTAGGCTATACTTCCATCATATTATTGAAATATAACATTAAAATATGGCTATGGAATTAGTTGTGGGGAGGTGACTAAAGGAATGAGTGGCAGGATAAGCAATCCCACTCCTAACAGTAGAATAAATTATGCAAATAACTGCATTTGTTATTCAGCAATCTACCCTCACACTTGTGGTATAAATACCAACATACTGTGAGTTCAATACATTAGTATTTAAGTTGCATAATAGGTGTACCAGTAGCATCTGCCGGAAACTGAGAAAACATAGAGTGCAAATGTTTTAGAATTCAAAGAAAATGTCAGATAAAACAGTATTTTAAAAACCAGGCACACGTTGACTGCTGCGATATCATTAATCGAAAATAACAATCACATCTCTGATTCAGTAACATAATATAAAGATCATATATTCAGTTTGTGTTTTAACCTAAATGTTATTGCTAACCTACAACTGTATTTGCATAGCTGCACATTGCACTTACTTACTTAACCCTCTCACTTTCCAAAGCACTTTAAAACTGACTCAACAGTATGTCTTTCCAGCCTGTGTAATGCTGTCTGATAGCTAAGTGTGAACCAATTGGTGTAGAAATTTAAGCCAATCAATGTGCAAATTGCTGTTTAATAGTATAAGAAAAAATAGACAGTGAAGAATAAAAATGTGTGTCTCTAACATGTACCATTCCTAAGTAATTAGGTAATTCCTAATTGCTGTATACATTTTGCCATGTTTGCAATCTATTAACAGGTTACCTAGCCTTATTCAATATCATGTAAATTACTATCTATTTAGCCGTACGTACTTAATATTTTTACAAACGTCTTTCTAATCTGTTACAGAAAAATAACTGTGCAAATAAAATGACCTTTGTTATTATGTACTTGTAGCAGAAGACACCATCTGAGTCTTTCATTGGAAGAGAGAAACGCTCAAACTCACAGTCATACATTGGTCGTCCCATTCAACTGGATAAGATTTTCCTTTCCAAAGTTAAAGTGCCTCACACATTTGTAATTCATTCCTACACTCGTCCCACTGTTTGCCAGTACTGTAAGAAGCTTTTGAAAGGGCTTTTTAGACAGGGTGTGCAGTGTAAAGGTGAGTATTGTAATTATTTTGCATGAAAACTAATAAAAAAGTTGTGTTATGTGTATTGTGTTTACTTCTCACAGTGCAGTTTCTTTTTACAGTGTTGGCACATTAAATTAATTCAGATTCTACTCATTTTGTTCAATAAAGGTCATCATATTAATTATATATTTATTTATATTTCATTATGAGGCTACATTTTAAAACAATCCAAACCCTCTCCTGCTTGAATAAGTCTCCAACAAACTCCACACTGTTTAAACTTTTTTAAATTCATACACGGACATTTATTGCCCATCCCTAATTTCCCTCGCAAAGGTGGTGGTGAGCTGCCTTCTTGAATACAGCTGAGTGACTTGCTAGGCCATTTCAAAGGGCCGTTAAGAGTCAACCACATAACGGCAGATTTCCTTCCCTAAAGGACATCAGCGAACCAGATGAGTTTTTACGACAATCCGATAGTTTCATGGTCACCATTACTGATATTAGCATTTTTATTCCGGATTTATTTAATTAATTGAATTTAAATTCCCCAGCTGCCGTGGTGGGATTTGAACTCAAGTCGCCGGATCATTAGTCCAGGCCTCTGGATTACTAGTCCAATAACACAACCACTATGCTACCGTACCCTTAAATCTTACAAATCTGTTTGCAAAGCTTGTTTACAATATAACCACCGTAGCTCCTCACCACCTTTGACCAATCTAATTTGTGATAGGACTTCAAATATACTGATGAATGCCCAAGGGGTATTTGATTAATTTAAATTTAAAAACAATGTTTCATGGGGAATTTACGGAACCAGTTATTTCATCAGTCAGGTATCAAAAAACTCGGAGATGTGCCCTGGTGCCATCTATAATACAGTTTAGACTTTGGGAAATGGTAAATGCCCCACATTATCTAAGACTCTATTGATTTTGTTTTTCTTAAAATCATATCATTTTAATCTTTGAAAGTATACTGTGTGAATTTTTACCCAGGTGGGATGGTAAATCCTATTTTATCCCAAAGCTAAGCCTGCAGTTATACTGAGACCGGTAGCTGAACAGTACAATTACTTTACCAACATGTGCAGAATTCCATTCCTTAGACAGTATATTTTAATATTTTGAGAGCACAACTGCAAGCTCTACTTTCTCGAACCATTAAGTAGGCTCCGCAGTAAGTTCTGAGCATTTTTTAAACTGGGCTTCACACTGCATTGACATTACACCACATTGTGCTAAGCCCAAGTGGTGTCAGATGGCTTCCCCAAAGGGGTCTCACATCTCTTGCATTTAGTGCATGGCAAGGTTAGATTGGGAACTGTTGCCCCTTTTGCATCAATACATACTTCAAACTCCTTTGTGTTGAATTGAAAGTGGAAGTATAACTGCACTCACAATTTGTGTTCTCAGCAGCGGAAAGTAAAAATTCAAACATATTAATGTCTGCCAAGCACTGCTGTGATGGGCGTTTCTTTAGTGAAAATGTGAGGGATAAAGAAAAAATAAAACAGATATTGTTACTGTATGTGGTTGAAGTCCTGAGCCACTAAGCAGAGGATTCCAGGTCATAATTCATTTATATGAACTAAAGTTTTGGGAGACAGTGTTCATGAGCCGGCATCTTTGTACGGTTATCTCTGGTGACACTTAGTCTGTAATTATGATGGCCCACATTATCAACTGGCTTACATGTTTCCCCGAGACCTAGCAGAAACTCCTACCAGTGAACGTCCCAGATACCTAGCACTACCCGACCCAGCTTGACTTAAAATAACGCGTAGTTCCTGTCACAATTCCCATCCTGGAGGACTCAACAGAAATAGTCAAAGGTTTCAGAATGTCTATAAGGTAATCATAATAACTTTGATAATTTGGGGAAGTCCATGTTAGAGTAATCAGACATAATCAGGGCCAACTATCTTCAGCTGCTTCATCAATGACCTTTCCTCCATTATAAGGTCAGAATTGGGGCTCTTCGATGATGATTGCACAGTGTTTAGCTCCATTCAAAATTCCTCAGATAATGAAGCAGTCCATGCCTGCATGCAGCAAGACCACATTCAGGCTTGAGCTGATAAGTGGCAAGTAACATTCGCGCCACAAAAATGCAAGACAATGGCCATTTCCATCAGGAGAGAATCTAACCATCTCCCTTGACATTCAATGGCATTACCATTGTCGAATCCCCCCACCATCAACATCCTGGGTCACCATTGACCAGAAACTTAACTGGACCAGCCACATATATACTGTGGCTACAAGAGCAGGTCAGAGGCTGTGTATTCTGTGGCAAGTGGCTCACTTCCTGACTCCCCAAAAGCATCTCCACCACCTACAAGGCACAAGTCAGGAGTGTGACGAAATACTCTCCACTTGCCTGGATGGGTGCATCTGCAACAACACTTAAGAGTCTCAACATCATCCAGGACAAAGCAGTCCGCATGATCGGCGCCCCAATCCACCAGCATAAATATCCACTCTCTCCGCCAATGGCATACCATGGCTACAGTGTGTACTATCTACAGGATGCATTGCAGCAAGTTGCCAAGGCTTCTTCGTCAGCACCTCCCAAACTCATGACCTCCACCAACTAGAAGGACAAGGGCAGCAGGGACATGGGAACACCCTCACCTGCAAGTTCCCCTCCAAGTCACACACCATCCTAAGTTGGACAGATATTGCCGTTCATCCATCATCGCTGGGTCAGAATCCTAGAACTCCCAACCCAACAGCATTGTGAGACTGCAGTGGTTCAAGCTGAAGGCTTGCCTGTATGCTGGCCTTGCTAGCGACGCCAATATTCCGAGAGTAAAACAAAAATTCTGTAGAGTGGCCTTGATGTGCTAAAAGGACATCATGTTCTTTAATTAACTTGCTTATCAATGTTCTTGCTTTTATATTCCATTTGCTTGCTCCATTACTGAAAAGAAAAATGATGTTTTATCAAAATGTAATTTTTCACGCTATTTCACGCTTCTGTTCCCCATCTGACCGAACAGGCACCAGCCTCCTCCCAGAGCTCTTGGAATGCTGCTTTTGACCCAACTATCAGGAAATGCTTGACTGAAATATTGATTGACTCCTGTCTAAGTATCATTTTTTAACCCACCCCCTCCCTCTGGGGAAGTACCTCCCTTCAATTCAGTCTCTCTTGAATCTCTGATTGGGTACTGACTGGAGATCAAGGGTTAATCCCATGTTTCCATCATGCAGTAGGCTAGCTCTCAGTGTGCTGTACCACTGAACTGACTCAGGACAAAACCTACTTCATTTTTCACATAATATGAGAAAGTTCAGTTGTCAAAAGTCTATTAAAATTAATTGTTGATGTGATTTCCATATTTGCCTTTTGTAAACAACCAATTTTTTGCAGTATTGTTTTTTCAAGAACAGTATTAATACATAATATTCTATGAGCTGTTCATATATTATTAACTAAATCTTTGATTTTTTTTCTGTTAGATTGCAAGTTCAACTGTCATAAACGTTGTGCCCCTAAAGTGCCAAATAATTGCCTTGGTGAAGTGGCTATTAATGGAGGCAAGTTGGAACTTACATTCATCTCCACATCTCAAACAATGGATCTTCTAAGGAGTTTTTAACATTTGGGTTTTTTTCTGATCAAAAATCTTCACTCTTTGGCACAATAATGCACTTGAATATTTCATGCAAATACGTGATTTGGTGTGCCATCACCTGTGGAACCTGTTCAGTCATCACTTAAACTGTAAAGAAATTGTACACCTGGTGTCAAATGCCAAGAGGAAATGTTCCCTTGTCATCTTACTATTACATGTGTTACTTTTGTAAAGTCTATGGACTCCTAGACATTTTTCTCTTTAACTAGTGCTTAAGTATTAGATGAATGTTGGAGCATCACCAGCAAAATTTGTGATTGGTTTGTGTGGTTTGTATATTTTGATAGATTTGCTTAGCCCTGGTGCAGAGTCAGATGTAGTAATGGAAGAAGGAAGTGATGACAATGACAGTGAAAGAAACAGTGCACTTATCGATGACATGGAAGAGTCCATATCTCATGACTCTGAAATATTAATCCCAGGGAGTCACAGTGCCAATGGTGACATGCAGGACCATGAACATGATGATGCAAACCGAACTATAAGGTTAGTCTGTGCTGATGAGAATAAAGGGAGTTTACAATATGAAGGGTTTGCTGGAAAATAGACAGATACATTTGGCTTGGCTGTACATTGCTAAATCTTTCATGTTCACAGAATTATTCATGCCATCAAATGAACTGGGTTAAAGCTGCCAGTTGCATTCCATAACATGATGGGTCTTAGACAATACTCTTGGCTCACAATGTCACTCCAGGAGAAGTTCATGGAAGGAAGAGGACATTTTAGGGAAAATGTCTGCTTCTGGGTTGCCTCTGCGCAATAACTACTTGCACTTATTAGCATCTTGAAATGTTCCAGGCCGCTTCACAGGAAGAACAGATGACAAGCAGTAATAGGAGAGTATGGGGAAATGACTAAAAGCAACAAAAAGGTTTTAAGGAGGCTTATGAAAATGGGGAGAGAGTTAGCATGATGGAGGTGTTTAGAGAGGGACATCCAGAGATTAGGATGAAAATTGCTGAAGGTTTTGTGACCAGAGGTGATGCGGAATGAGGGACCGTACACAAGAGGCCAGAGTCAGAAGATCAAAGGACATGGGCTAGTTTATGAGAATGATAGGTGTTGCACAGAATCACAAAATGAGGCCATAGACAAATTAATAAACAAGGATGAGCATTTTGAATTCAATGAATCAGAGTTGGTGAGGCCAGGAGTGAAGGACAAGAGAGAGGGACAGGATGCGAATGACAGAATTTTGGACAAGTTGGAATTTATGCACAGTAGAACTCAGGAGGTATCTGAGAAAGGAGTTGGAGGGTGTTGAAAGTAATGGAAAAGTAGATAGGGTTTCACTGGCAGTAGTGGAGAGTAATAGTATAAACAGTTCATGTTGCAGAGGTGGAAGTAGTCTTGGTGATGGGGTTAAGATATGAAGCTCAGATATGAGGTTGCACATGGTCAGGTTATAAAGCTTAAAATATGAGAAAAAAGGAAAAGTGAAAGCACTATTAGATTGCAGACATTGTCCTTTATCTCATAATATTGTGGAGACATTCAGATGAATAACCTTCTCCTTTAACTAGATACATTGTAGGCCAAACAACACATTTTATCATGTTCACAGCTAAAGATTACACACCTTCAGCATATGTTGTGATTCGTGTTATTCCTGCATCTACTAAATGAATGCAGTTCTTCATTTAACAAGAATTGGCTGTGCCATATTTCTGAACATTTTATATATTAATTGTATATCAGGGTGGGTAAAAAAATAAATTCTTTCCCTATTCTAAGAAATTTAATGCATCAAAGATGATAGCCACTCATCCTTCAGTTCGTAATTATATTGTAATCTATTGTGACATGAGGCTACTATGGAAGTTTGCAATATTATTGAGCTGGAGAGGGTGAAGAAATTATGTCACATAGGATGTCAGATGTACTTTGTTGTGGACTTAGGACTGAAAGCAATTAAGTTTTGCAAATAAAGATGAATTGGGCAAGTCATCTCTGTAGCAACATTATATGCTGAAATTAAGCTTTAATTCTTTATATGAAATGGAGTAATATGTACAGTCTGTATGTGGATGAGACACTGGTTCCTAAAGTCTAATCTGCACCTGCCTGTACAGAACAAAGAATTAAAAATGCCATGTGCGTTTTGATTCACGTGGATGACACAGATCTGTTCACAAATCTTTGTTTTGTTCTGTTGTAGTGTGGGTAGCAAATTTAAAGGTGGCTGGTGTTTGTTCTGCCTTCGCACAGGCTTTTTCAACATTTGATACAGCAAAGCAAAAGTATTGATCATTTTTAAGGAAAAATATCTCTGGAGTAAATAGTGTTCATAAAGTACTTGATAAATTTCCAGAGGTACATTAAACAGAAGACTACCACGTATAGACCACTGGCAAACATCAATAAATCAAAGTGGGTACATCGAGTCAAAATCTCAGTCTTTATAAGGATTCTCTTTATCCATTTTTACTGAGCAGAGCACTTCTGTTTTCCAGACTGATAAACAGGGCACAGCTTGACTCTACTCTTGTCAGGCACAAGTGTAAGACTGCTCCTTCCTTTGCAATCTGTTCTTTTCTAGTATAGAGGCTTGAGAGGATGTATTGACATGCTTAACCTGGGCGAGCCCTGCTAATTACTTCAGAAATTTTGTCATTGTTTTATGTAGTGGGGCCCACAGTTTGCCTCACCAAACCCTTCCCTCCCTTTCAGAATGTGATTGGACCCATATTCATTTACTCACGGCATGCATGGAATGCTGTCACCTGGTATAGCGAGAGGAAATAAACTTATTAAAGCAAACAACAAAATACCGCAAAATGATGGGCTTTCTTAGTATAACTAAAGTCTTATACCACCAGTTTCTTGAGATCTCCTTCCCTGTTTGCAACAAGCAATAAATAAACTAGTTTGGCTTTTGGCTGGTGGAATGTCTCAATAGCATCTCAGCTCTGTCCATTATAACGGCCCATTCTATTTGTCATTTTCTGCTTCCCAGGTTCTCTCAGGTTACAGAAAGCACCCAACCATATTTTTTTAATTTGAATTATCTAGTCCATTACATTTATTTTTTTGAAAAGTACCTAATTGCTCTCTACACTACCAAGAGACACAGCAGCATTTATCTGATTTATAGTTCAATACACACAAGAATATATGGTTACACAAAATGAATAGCACCAGGCCGATTGGGATCTGGTGAGCTTCTCTGTAGAATACGATCACCTGACACGTATACAGTAGTCCTCTGGGATAATCCCACAAGAGGTGGGGTAGGGGTTCCCACCCAATCCTCACATCTCCAACATTTAGCAGAGCCAAATTTTTTCACGGCACTGAGTACATAAAGTCTTTTCATTACTGTATTGAGTCAGCCACACCTCAGCATAACGAACAGAATGAGTAGTAGTGTACAAGTGGGCATTCAAATGTAACAGTGGGCAATTCCTCTTAATTTGTAAGGTGCCACAGAAAACGATATCCACTAAATTTTTTAAATAATGGTTTAAAATACACTTTTAACTCTAAGATCATTTTGAGATTTAAAGGCTGTAACTTAAAAGTTTACCTATGACTTGATTAAACATTGATTCTGCTATAAATGGCTTGGGATTTGAACCCTGTCAAGTTGACTTCCTCAAATGTTCAACAAGCACAACCCAGACATATTTCCTGTGAACTGATTGCAGTAGCCATGCATTTCTTGATTCGATTCTGCTAATTGGCTGCTATAAATGGGGATGAATGCCTTAAGCTCATTGCATGGCAGAAAGTGAAACACCAGGGGAGCCAATACTCTGATCTACATATTGCCTTACAGAATTGCACAAATTGGGAATTATGTCAAAATTCATATTTGATTAAATTTTGCTGAGACAATTTTGTAGATTAAAGCCTTCCCGTACACAAAGCGATGACCAAGTTGATGGAGAACACAAATTTAATATATGACCAATGCTCCCTAACAAAATTTACAGTGAAAATATGGCATTGAAGGCTCTCCAGAATTATTTACAGAATGAGTCTATAAGCCGTACAGTTTGTTGAACATTTTTATTGTGGAAAGCAAAGTGGCTTCCAGCCATCACCACATTAGTAAAATGCAGAAATAAAAACAAAAAATGCTGGAAATACTCAGCAGGTTAGGCAGCATCTGTGGAGAGAGAAACAGAGTTAACGTTTCAGGTCGATGACCCTTCGACCAGTTCTGACGAAAGTTCATCGACCTGAAACGTTGGGCTGGATTTTGTGAATGGAGGCGAGTTGGAGGTGGGACTGCTGCTTGTCGTGTCAATGTCCTGCCTCCATCCTCGCCTGACCATTCAGAGGGATTTTCCCCTGATTGAGCTTGTTAAGCCCGCCCTGCGGGCTCAGCAAGCCAATTAGGGAAGAAGTCACTGACAGATCACATCAACATCAGACGTGCTATCTGTCAAGACTTCTTGAAAGAAGAAATGACAGCGCTTGACAGCTCTGTGAAGCTGTCAAACACTGACATTCTCTTTAGTTTGATGAGTCTTTGTGGTGAGGACTCAACAAACATTGAAAATAAGTAAATTTCAGATGTCTGATGGATCGGAGGGTCTCCACGTCTCTTCCAACCCGGCGGGGTTCTCCGAGGTCAGGAAGCCGTCACCTGTGAAGGTAAAATGGCACTAATCCTTTTTTCTGCCTGTTAACAGGCAGTTAAGAGGATTAAAAGCCTTTCCCGCCTCCAGGAGACGGGACCCGAAGCTGCACATCTTCCCGCCTCCTGGCAAGTGGGCACGGAGGCAGGATGGGGGCAGGATGGGGGCGGGTTTGCCATCCGCCCCCACTTTCTCCGATTTTACGGGCTATCCCGCCTCCATGCCCGCCTCCTCGGGGCTTGGAAAATCCAGCCCGTTAACTCGGTTTCTCTCTCCACAGATGCTGCCTGAACTGCTGAGTATTTCCAGCATTTTCTGTTTTTATTTCAAATTTCCAGCATTCGCAGTATTTTGCTTTTGTATTAGTAAAATGCAGACTCTAGCTGCTGTTTATTTTGTTAAGACAAATATACTTTACTTACAAAAAACTTCAAACATTGGGTTGCATTTCTTCCCAACCACACATTTCTTGATAAATAACCTCTGGCTTTAACTCTATATGCGTAGAGCATTTTCTATTTGCATAGACCACATTAAGTCTTCAAGACTACTGGTTCTATTGTACATTTCCTACAAGGATGGTCAAGTGGTTTGCTTCATTACTAAATAGTGTGTCTAAGTCTTAACATATTCAGAGGCCATTAACCTGGTCTACCAGCCATCACTGCAGTTGCTCCATTTTCAGCAGCTGTCAATTTTAGTGGAAGAGATAGGTAGGGTACCTACATGGCTTTTCTCTGCATGCTTTCTCTAAGCATTCTAACACTCGTTGTCTATTCAAACTGGGAAGATTGTAAATATTTCTATCACAAGAAGTGCCATTATCTATTTTTACTAAAATGTATTCTAATTCTAGTCTTGAGGCATTGCAGTTCTTTATTAACCACAGCCTTTTTCTAGATTGTGCCTCTGTGTGGTAAACCTGATTTCAAGGAGAAAGAATGCTCTTCACTATAGTAATTCTGATAACTCTGTAGCATTGTCGTTCAAACTGCCCATGCTCCTGTCTTTTGTTCCTCTAAAGTGTTGCTAATTTGGCCCAGTGAACATGCATCTCCTGAGCATTGTGTAAGATCTTTAATCTTCCAGTCAGCTGAATATTAAACCTGTAAAGTGCATGTAGAAGCAGATTGTCCTATGGAGAAACAGAAGATACTATAGTGAGACACTGGTAGATGGAAGATCAGGTATGTGGAAATGGCACGGTGTAATTAGTTGGGGTGGGGGGGGGAGGGAAAGATAATCAAAGAAAAGTGAAAACACTCAAATTGGAAGGAAATAATTAGAAAAGAGAATTAAAGATAGTAAGAATAAAAAGTAAAAATGAGAAAGGAATGAGTGAAAAAATGGAAATCTGTGGTAATTTTTTTTAATATGCGAGAACTGAGAAATTAATGAGAAAAATGTATATAAATGTGAGTTTAAGCATTTTGTCAGCTATGACACAGATTCAGAGCAGTTCGACTGCAGTGACTCCATCAAAGTGACACACATGGGTCATATTTTTCTCTGTTCACTAATTGTAGTGGGGAATGTAGATGCAAGTAAAGAATAGTGGTATGTTGATAGGAAACCGAGTTAAATAACTGCTTTGTATCTACCTTATCAAATCCCTTTATAATTTTAAAGACCTCGATTAGATCACCCCTCAACCTTCTAAACTCAAAGAAATACAAACTAAGTTTATGCAACCTGCTCTCATAATTTAAGAGGATGTGGCAGAAGAAAAAGGAAAAGAAAAAAATAAAAGAACTAAAGCAAACAAAAAACAGTGACAAAGGGAAAGGCTGCAGTACAGGGAGAAGAAAGACATAGCAAGGTGAAGTTAAACGTTGTTTTAAAAAAAAACCTGAGCAGAGGAAAAGAAGTTTACAGCAGCAAAAGAATTAACAGTAACCACAGTCATAGGGGTAGAAATTAGGTCGCGCCCCATTTGGGGCGCTAACCTCGCCGGGGCGCGACTTTTAGCGCCCCGAAAAAATTAGCGGCCCCGCGCCGGAACTTCAGTGGTTGCGCCCCAAGAGGGAAGCGGGGCGCCACTGGAAGCACCCCGCATCCCTCTTGGGGCGCTGCGAGTGAATATCCTGGCGCTACGTGCCGCAGCGCCACGTGCTGCGGCACGTCGCGCCGCGGTATTGCAGGCCTTCCTCCCCTTCTTAAAGGGGAGGGACCCTGCACAGCGCGAACCGGGGCCCAGCTGGGCCCCCAGGGATCGGGAGTGCCGGCAAAAGAGCCCGGCACTCAAGAGAAGTGCCGGGCTCTTGGAGCGCAGCCGACACTTCACGGTGGGGGGGCTTCACGGGGGCCGGGGACAGCAACGGGGGCAGGTGCTGGCAGGCGGCCAGCAACAAAAATGGCCGCCTGCCACCTCCCCTTTAAATATCGCCGCCCCGGCCGCACGTACGCCTCCCTGAACCCGTCGGACATAGCGTCTGGCGGTAAATCAGGGGGCGCGACTGAAGATCACGGCCGGGGCGCGAGCGGGGTGCTGCGCACAGCGATGACGTCATCGCCGGCGGCGCAGCGCCACAGGGCGCTACCGGCTGCCGCCGCCGCTAACCTCCCACTAAATTTTTCGGGAGGCGTGGGCGGCGCTGCGCCCGGGCGTTAGCTGCTTTACGCCCCATTAGCGCCCTCTTAAGGCGCTAACGGGAGGCGCAAGCAGCTGAATTTTTCCCCCATAGAGTCATAGGGGGGAAAAATTCAGCTGCTTGCGCCTCCCGTTAGCGCCTTAAGAGGGCGCTAATGGGGCGTAAAGCAGCTAACGCCCGGGTGCAGCGCCGCCCACGCCTCCCGAAAAATTTAGTGGGAGGTTAGCGGCGGCGGCAGCCGGTAGCGCCCTGTGGCGCTGCGCCGCCGGCGATGACGTCATCGCTGTGCGCAGCACCCCGCTCGCGCCCCGGCCGTGATCTTCAGTCGCGCCCCGTGATTTACCGCCAGACGCTATGTCCGACGGGTTCAGGGAGGCGTACATAAGAACATAAGAAATAGGAGCAGGAGTAGGCCAATCGGCCCCTCGAGCCTGCTCCGCCATTCAATAAGATCATGGCTGATCTGATCCTAACCGCCAATCTACTATCTATCACAGAACCATCTCCTGCATCTAACAGAATTGCACACACGAAATAGGAGCAGAATCAGGCTACACAGTCCCTGGGCCCGCTCCACTACCCACAGGGCCATGACCGATCCGAACCTAGACTCATGTCCAAATTCCTGCCCGCTCCCCGTAACCCTTAATGCCCTTTACTTCTAGGAAACTGTCTATTTCTGTTTTAAATTTAATTAATGTTGTAGCTTCTACAGCTTTTTGTGGCAGCATATTCCATGGACCTACCACCCTCTGAGTGAAGTAGTTCCTCCTCATCTCAGTTTTGAAAGAGCAGTCCCTTATTCTAAGACTATGTCCCCTAGTTCTCGTCTCACCCGTCATCGGGAACATCCTCCCCGCATCCACCCGATCCAACCCCTTCACAATCTTATATGTTTCAATAAGATCGCCTCTCATTCTTCTGAACTCCAATGAGTAGAGTCCCAATCTACCCAACCTCTCCTCATATGACCACCCCCTCATCCCCGGGATTAACCGAGTGAACCTCTTTTGCACTGCCTCGAGAGCAAGGATGTCTTTCCTTAAGTAAGGACACCAAAACTGTATGCAGTATTCCAGGTGCGGTCTCACCAATACCTTGTACAACTGAAGCAATACCTCCCTATTTTTATATTCTATCCCCCTAGCAATGAAAGCCAACATTCCATTTGCCTTCTTAATCACTTGCTGCACCTGCATACTAACCTTTTGAGTTTCGTGCACCAGGACCCCCAGATCCCTTTGCACTTCAGTACTCTCCAGTTTCTTGCCATTAAGATAATAAATTGCTCTAGGATTTTTCCTGCCAAAGTGCATCACCTCACACTTTCCAGTGTTGTATTCCATCTGCCAAATCTCTGCCCACTTACTTAGCCTGTCTATGTCCCCTTGCAGGTTTTTTATGTCCTCCTCACTCACTACTTTCCCTCCCATCTTTGTATCATCTGCAAATTTTGATATGTTACACTTGGTCCCTTCCTCCAAATCGTTAATATAGATTGTGAAGAGTTGGGGACCCAGCACTGACCCCTGTGGAACACCACTAGTTACTGATTGCCAGTCTGAGAATGAACCATTTATCCCAACTCTTTGCTTTCTGTTAGATAGCCAATCCTCTATCCATGCCAGAATATTACCCCCAATCCCGTGATTTTTTACCTTAAGCAATAATCTTTTGTGTGGCACCTTGTCAAATGCCTTTTGGAAGTCTAAATACACTACGTCCACTGGTTCCCCTTTATCCACTCTATATGTTACTTCCTCAAAGAACTCCAGCAAATTTGTCAAACATGACTTCCCCTTCGTAAAACCATGCTGACTTTGTCCTATTAAATTATGATTATCCAAATGTCCTGTTACTGTTTCCTTAATAATGGACTCCAAAATTTTACCTACCACAGATGTTAGGCTAACCGGTCTATAGTTACCAGCCTTCTGTCTACTGCCCTTTTTAAATAAGGGTGTTACATTAGCAGTTTTCCAGTCTGCCGGGACCTTAGCGGAATCCAGGGAGTTTTGAAAAATTATTACCAATGCATCTACAATCCCTACCGCCACTTCCTTCAAGACTCTAGGATGTAAGCCATCAGGTCCAGGTGATTTATCCGCCTTGAGTCCCATTATTTTACCGAGTACCACTTCCTTAGTGATTTTGATCGTGTTTAGCTCCTCTCCCCCTATAGCCCCCTGTTTGTCCAGTGTTGGGATATTCTTAGTGTCCTCTACTGTAAAGACTGATACAAAATATTCATTCAGTGTTTTTGCCATCTCCATATTTCCCACCATTAATTTCCCGGTCTCATCCTCTAAGGGACCAACATTTACTTTAGCCACCCTTTTTCTTTTTATATAACTATAAAAACTCTTACTATCTGTTTTTATATTTTTTGCTAATTTACTTTCATAATCTATCTTCCCTTTCTTAATCAATCTTTTTGTTATTTTTTGCTGCCTTTTAAAGTTTTCCCAATCCTCTGTCCTCCCACTAGATTTCGCTACCTTATATGCCCTTGTTTTTAGTCGAATACTATCCTTAATTTCTTTACTTAGCCACGGATGACTGTCCTTTCTTTTACACCCTTTTCTTTTCAGTGGAATATATTTTTTTTGGAAGTTGTAAAATAACTCCTTGAATGTACACCACTGATCATGTGTCGTCTTACCCTTTAATCTATTTTCCCAATCCACTCTACTCAATTCCGCTCGCATACCTTCATAGTCTCCTTTATTCAAGCTTAGCACGCTTGTTTGAGATCCAACTTCTCACCCTCTAATTGAATATGGAATTCAACCATGTTATGGTCACTCATTCCAAGGGGATCCTTTACTAGGACATTTTTAATTAATCCTGTCTCGTTACACAGGACCAGATCTAAGGTTGCTTGCCCCCTGGTCGGTTCAGTTACATACTGCTCAAGAAACCCATCCCTAATACACTCAATGAACTCATCCTCAAGGCAGCCCTGCCCCATTTGATTTGTCCAATTAATATGATAGTTAAAATCCCCCATAATTATAGATGTTCCCTTATTACATGCCTCAACTATTTCCTGATTGATACTCCGTCCAATAGAGTTGCAACTGTTCGGAGGCCTATAGACTACGCCCACTAATGTTTTTTTCCCCTTATTATTCCTTATCTCCACCCAAACTGTTTCATTATCATGATTTTTTGACCCAATATCATTACTCTGTATTACAGTGATTCCTTCCTTTATTAACATAGCCACCCCACCTCCCCTTCCTTCCTGCCTGTCCTTCCTGATCGTTAAATAACCTGGTATGTTTAATTCCCAGGCATTGTCACCCTGCAGCCATGTTTCTGTAATGGCCACAATATCATAACCATATGTAGTTATTTGTGCCATTAACTCGTCTATTTTGTTACGAATGCTACGTGCATTCAGATAGAGAACTTTCAAATATGCTTTGTGGCACTTAGTTCCTGCTTTTTCACTTTTTACCAGTTTACCTTTTACTCCACACACTCTGTCCCTTCCTGCCACGCTCTGATTTGTGATTCCCCTACTGCTACCTATGTCTATGACCCTCTCTGTTGTCATTTTTATTTTTTGCTCTCTTGAGCGGCCGGGGCGGCGATATTTAAAGGGGAGGTGGCAGGCGGCCATTTTTTTGTTGCTGGCCACCTGCCAGCACCTGCCCCCGTTGCTGTCCCCGGCCCCCGTGAAGCCCCCCCACCGTGAAGTGCCGGCTGCGCTCCAAGAGCCCGGCACTTCTCTTGAGTGCCGGGCTCTTTTGCCGGCACTCCCGATCCCTGGGGGCCCAGCTGGGCCCCGGTTCGCGCTGCGCGGTCCCTCCCCTTTAAGAAGGGGAGGAAGGCCTGCAATACCGCGGCGCGACGTGCCGCAGCGCGTGGTGCTGCGGCACGTAGCGCCAGGATATTCACTCGCAGCGCCCCAAGAGGGATGCGGGGTGCTTCCAGTGGCGCCCCGCTTCCCTCTTGGGGCGCAACCACTGAAGTTCCGGCGCGGGGCCGCTAATTTTTTCGGGGCGCTAAAAGTCGCGCCCCGGCGAGGTTAGCGCCCCAATTGGGGCGCGACCTAATTTCTACCCCATAGAGTTATACAGCACAGAAAGAGGCCCTTCGGCCCATCGTGTCCGCGCCGGCCATCAAGCCCTATCTATTCTAAATAACAACAGAAAACGCTGGAAAAACTCAGCAGGCCAGGCAGCATCCGTGGAGAGAGAAAGAGAGTTAACGTTTCAGGTCGATGGCCTGCTGAGTTTTTCCAGCGTTTTCTGTTGTTATTTCGGATTTCCAGCATCCGCAGAATTTTGCTATCCTATCTATTCTAAACCCATTTTCCAGCACTTGGTCCGTAGCCTTGTATGCTATGGCGTTTCAAGTGCTCATCTAAATGCTTCTTGAATGTTGTGAGGGTTCCTGCCTCTACCACCCTTTCAGGCAGTGAGTTCCAGATTCCAACCACCCTCTGGGTGAAAAAGTTTTTCCTCAAATCCCCTCTAAACCTCCTGCCCCTTACCCTGAAACTATGCCCCTGGTTGTTGACCCCTCTACTAAGGGGAAAAGTTCCTTTCTATCTACCCTATCTATGCCCCTCATAATTTTGTACACCTCAATCAGGTCCCCCCTCAGCCTTCTCTGCTCCAAGGAAAACAACCCCAGCATGTCCAGTCTCTCTTCATAGCTGAAGCGCTCCAGCCCAGGTAACATCCTGGTGAATCTCCTCTGCACCCTCTCCAATGCAATCACATCCTTCCTACATTGAGGAATAGTGCTACCATGAGGGGAAATGAAGGAAGGGAAAAATAAAGAAATCGAACGGAAAGGTGGAAATACCGGAATAAAGCAGCCGTAAGGAACAGCAAACCTTAAAGTGGCTTACGACCCCCCTTATGTCATGGGCCACTCCACTTCCTCTAGCAGTGAAGACAAGAGACAGCCAACCCATGTCAACAATGAAATACCCCACCAGGACTTAAAAAGAGCTGTCCCTGACCCAAAGAGGTATACATAGAAGAGCCCATGTGCTCACCCTGAACTTAAAGTAATTAAGATCAGTAGAGAAAAAGTACTTGAGAAACTAATGGGACTAAAAGCTGACAAACCTATGACAGACCTAATGGCCTATATCCGAGGGTTCTAGAAGAGGTGGCTGAAGAGATAGTGGATGCATTGGTTGTGATCCTCCAAAATTCCCTAGATTCTAGAACGGTCCCAGCAGATTGGAAGGTAGCAAATGTAACCCTGCTATACAAGAAAGGAGGGAGAGAGAAAACAGGGAACTACAGGCCAGTTAGCTGACATCAGTCATCGTGAAAATGCTGGAATCCATTATTAAGGAAGTGGTAGCAGGGCACTTAGAAAATCATAATATGATTAGGCAGAGTCAACATGGTTTTATGAAAGGGAAATCGTGTTTAACAAATTTATTAGAGTTTTTTGAGGATGTAACTAGCAGGGTAGATAAAGGAGAACCAGTGTATGTAGTATATTTGGATTTCCAAAAGGCATTCGATAAGGTGCCACATAAAAGGTTGCTATGCAAGATAAGGGCTCATGGGGTTGGGGATAATATATTAGCTTGGATAGAGGATTGGTCAGCGGACAGAAAACAGAGAGTAGGGATAAACGGGTCATTTTCCGGTTGGCAGGCTGTAACTAGTGGGGTGCCACAAGGATTAATGCTTGGGCCTCAGCTATTTACAATCTATATTAATGACTTAGATGAAGGGACCGATTGCAATGTATCCAAGTTTGCTGATGATACAAAGCTAGGTGGGAAAGTAAGCTGTGAGGAGGACACAAAGGGGGAAAAATTCAGTTGGTTGCGCCTCCCGTTAGCACCTTAAGAGGGCGCTAATGGGGCGCAAAGCATCTAGCGCCCAGGCGCGGCGAAGTTTGCGCCGCTCGCGAAATTAACTAGACATTTTGCGGCGGCGCTAAACACTACCGCCACGATCTCCTGCGCCGGCAGATCGTGACGTCAGTCGAGTGCGCAACACCCCGGTATCGCCCCGGAGCGGATATTGAGTGGTGCCCCCTGCCTTACCGCCTGACGCTAGCAACGACAGGTTGAGGGGAGCGTTCTGCAGTCATGAAGGGAAAGGGTGAGCGCTATTTAAAGGTGACCGCTTCCTGCCTTTTATTGTTGGTGCCATTTTTGAACTACGCATTCTGAGAGAGAGAGAGAGAGACTTCTGGAGAGATTCAACGTTGTGTGAAGGAGTTTTGGGTACTGAGCAGTACTTTGCAGGTTCATTTTGATTTGCCATTCCTTGTATCGATTTAGAAGAGACTGTGGGGGCTGCACTCTGAGCTCTTTGCCTGGTACTCTCCATTGTTCTTTCCAGCAGATTTGATGTGCAGGTCTCTCCAGGCCGAGATTCAAGGCTGCAATGAGCAGGATGTGGATGGAAAGCAATATTAACCATCCCCTTTAAGAACTGGCCCGTGCCATTGTGTGTGTGTTCCATTGCTGACTGACATTACATGAGCTTCGCCAGCGCTCTGAGGTAGCGCCTCGCTCCTCGGCCTTTGCGCCTTAAGACAGGTGTGCAGCGCCTGATTTAGCGCTCCAATCACCTCCAGGGGCGATAAAAGTCAAGTTTGCAGTCGGTGGCGATAATTAGCGGCAGGCGCTAATCTTTGCGCCAGGCCGATAATTGCGCCCCAAATGGGGCGATACTGAATTTCTCCCCCAAAGAGCCTGCAAAGGGATATATACAGGTTAGGTGAGTGGGCAATAAGGTGGCAGATGGAGTATAATGTGGGGAAATATGAGGTTATTCACTTTGGTAGGAAGAACAGAAAAACAGAATTTTTTTTTAATGGTGAGAAACTATTAAATGTTGGTGTTCAGAGAGATTTAGGTGTCCTTGTACAGAAAACACAGAGAGTTAGCATGCAGGTACAGCAAGCAATTAGGAAGGCAAATGGCATGTTGTCCTTTATTGCAAGGGGGTTGGAGTACAAGTGGAAGGAAGTCTTGCTACAATTGTACAGGGCCTTGGTGAGACCACACCTGGAGTACTGTGCACAGATTTGGTCTCCTTATCTGAGAAAGGACATACTTGCCTTAGAGGCGGTGCAACGAAGGTTCACCAGACTGTTCCCTGGGATGGGGGGATTGTCCTATGAGGAGAGATTGAGTAGATTGGGCCTATAATCTCTGGAGTTTAGCAAAATGAGAAGTGATCTCATTGAAACAAATAAGATTCTGAGGGGGATTGACAGGGTAGATGTTGAGAAGTTGTTTCCCCTGGCTGGAGTGTCCAGAACTAGGGGGGCATAGTCTCAGGATAAGACTGAGATGAGGAGGAATTTCTTCACTCAGAGGTTTGTGTATCTTTGGAATTCTCTGCCCCAAAGCACTGTGGATGCTGAATCGTTGAGTATATTCAAGGCTGAGGTAGATAGATTTTTGGACTCATGGGGAATCAAGGGATATGGAGATCAGGCGAGAAAGTGGAGTTGAGGTCGAAGATCAGAAATGATCTTATTGAATGGCGGAGCAGGCTCAAGTGGCCGTGTGGCTTACTCCTGCTCCTACTTCTTATGTTTTTATATTCACCCTCAATGTCTCTACCACAGTCTATGTCACGCAAACCAAAACAGAGCTACCATCCTCTGCAACTATAGAATAGCTGTCTCTCCCAGTGATCCATCTCAATGCCCAGAAAGCTGGGTCACTATCCTCACAGAACTGAGGAGAACTGACCCTACCCCAAGCTCAAAACTCCCCAATTGGAATAAGGCTCCACAACAGAAACCAACCGCAATGACCCAGGTTATCACACTGCAGGAAGTCACACCCTAGTAATAAAAAAACCGCAGCTACCCACACGACAAGCAACCTATGGACATTTTTTTATTTGCTCCCGGGTTGTGGGTGACGCTGGCAAAGCCGCATTTATTGCCCATCTGTAGTTGCTCTGAGAAGTGCTGGTAGGCCTTCTTCTTGAACTGCTGCAGTACTTGCGGTGATGTTGATCTGATGGTGTTCTTCGGAAATTCCAAGATAGTGACCCAGTGACAATGAAGGAACGGTGATATATGTCTAAGTCAGGGTGGTGTGTGACTTGGAGGGGAATTTGGAAGTGATGGTGCTCCCACAACATTACTGCTTTTGTCCTTCTTGGTGATAAAGGTCACATGGGTGTCAAAGTAAGCTTGGGGAGTTGCTGCAGGGTGTCTTGTAGATTGTATATACTGCAGCCACAGTGCACCAGTGATGGAGGGGTTGGATGTCGAGTCCAGTGGCACTCCCAGTGACTAGTAGACATTCAATATTATCTGCATATATAGTCAACTTATTGCACTATTGCCGACAAACCCATACACAATACAACTATATGGGGAAAGGCATATGCTATATGAAATGCAAGGGACTTTGACCCTGTGACACAACAGAGTTGTCGACTAGGGTTCAGTAACCCTAGCAGATGAGCTAATAAACCAGAACTCATGCAATCTGCACCCAGCCAGTTGAGCAGACCTGGGCACAAGAGAGAGGCTGAGCATTGGCAGTCCTCCCTGGACTGGAAGATGCAAATCAAACAAGCTCTATATAGGGCCACCTCTCAAAGGACAACACCAGGCAACTATGCAGTGTAGTGCACCAACACACCTGCCCTGTAGTGTACATTGGTAGAAAAAAATGTGCATCATAAATTTACAATCAATAGAATTGTGAGAGAAAATTATAAAGGGACATAGGAGGAATAGACTCATCACTTTCAAATTCTGGGCAATGTGGCAGAACAATCATAAATAACTAAAGAATGCTAGAACATTCTGTATAGCTAACAGTAAAGTAGAAGACTTCAGAGGTTATGCTAAGGATTTACATTGCACTGATCACAATGCACAGAGTACTGTGGTCCCTGTCACAAAAACATACAGGCACTGGAGAAGTACAAAGAAGAGCAATCGGATAAACCCTAAGTGTAAAAAGAATGAGCTATGAGGAAAGATTACAGAATCTCAACTCTCTACAGTCTAGAATGAAGGCTTTTTAAAGGGGAACCTCATCGAGGTATATGTATTAAATGGTATAGCTAATACTTTAAAGTCTGGCTAGTAGAAACAGTTAAATTAGTGAAAAGGGAATTTCAACCAGGTATTAGGAAGGACTTTTTTACTCAAAAAGTAATAAATGTTTGGATAATCTGTCAGGAAGGGCAATAAGGATGAACATTAGAAATGTTCATAATGCGGTTGGATATAATGGGAGAGCTGGGATACTAGTATCATAAACCTCAACCGCCTGAAATGATTTTTCTCAACCCTGACTTTATTCATGTACTTATGTTAACCCAACAAAGACCGGGAATTGAATTTGGGATCTGTGTGGCTCAGTACCACATTGAGTGGCACAATTACCAACTGAACCATCAGGGGAGCTCTTCAGTGACATCTTACTTACATTTTCATCCAACTTTTTCCAAACAGTTAACTGAACAGTGTTACTTTAAAATTAAAAAAAACATAAAAGTTCAAAAAAGTCCAGTGGGTCTTGTTTAGCTCCAGAAGTAGATAGCATCACCTCGCCCCCAGAAAAATGTGTTTTAGAATTCTAAATGATTGATGTTTTGCTATTTTTCTCTTTTAAGCCCTTCCACAAGTAATAACATTCCTTTGATGAGAGTGGTACAGTCTGTTAAACACACGAAGAGGAGAAGTAGCACTGTACTGAAGGAGGGCTGGATGGTTCACTTCACCAGCAAGGACACTCTGGTAAGAACATTATTACTCAGACCTGTCAGATATTGGGTACTGAGTGTTCACACCTGTGTCAAAGACACATACAACAGTATGTTTAAAATCTAGGAAGGGTGTGTATAGATTACAAATTTAGCATTGCCGCGAAGTGATCTCTGCTTTCTACTGATGTTAATGTTTCTGTATAAATCCATAGTAAGGACCTTACTCCTGAGGTAAGAAATATGTACCTTCCTAGAGGAGGTAATCTCAGACCACTTGGGTTTTACACCATGTAGACTACAATTCCCTTAATCCTCCTGGAATTAATTTACATGTTTAGACAGTGTGGACACTAATACATGTGCTCTCTGAACATTTCAATTTGAACTGCTGGGAAAGGAGTTCTGCACATAGGTCGGAGAAGTGGAGTTCCAGCCAGGCAGTATAAACTGGGCCTGGCTGGAACCAGAACTGTGGCTACAGGTCTAAGACCGGTAACTGCAGTACAAAACCAAATTAAACTTCCTGCTGTGCTTTGTTAGCCTTAGGTTTATGCCCATTTATTTACAGAATTGCCTCCAATACGAAAAGTACCATTGGAGGCAACTTGGCAAAGCAAATTTAGTCATGGCATTGCTTTAAGAGGCACCAAGACTCTCTCCTTATTCAGGGCTTGGCCTGGTGTCGCCAACATTCTGCTGTTGGCAGAAAATGGAAAGAGTGCCGAGTGCATGCACCATTTTGGTTCACCAATTTGGATCTGCTCATGAATAAGCTATGCTCTTAGCATTGCTGTCCCATGTCGACCTTCCTATAACATTCGGGAAAGTTCACGAGCAGACTAGCAAACTTTGTACCAACTATATATGAACATTGTGCTGGAATTTGTAAAAATAACAGTATGTGAATGATGCACGCCATTATTATTGTGCAAATCAGCCAGCAAATTCAGGGGATTAAGAGATACGCCATGAGCTGCGAATCTCCAGAAATTTCTGGTCGATTTACGTTGCTCCGCTGTTTGCTTCGCACAAGTGTCATCTCACCCTTAGCTTCCCCATTATTTTTAAGAACTTGCTGGATTTGCACATTAATTGCCCATTAAACACGTCGCAGAAAGTCAAGTCTGGTCATTTAAGAGTGTAAATACCTTTTTAACGAGCTGGTAATTATTAATGCAATGTGACTCAACCTCTCTGGCCCAGAATGGGAACAATTTAAACTGTGGTGTCGGATTCCTTCAGGTAGTAAATTGATTTTGAAAATTTTTAATTTTGAGCTTTTGTTCTTACTTTTCCTTTCTGTCTTTACTAATCCAACCTTTCTTTCCCTCTCTTTATTTTTCTTCCTGTACCTGATTTGACTGTAATTCACCCTCCTTCTCATGTTGTCCAATTTGCATCAGTCTGTTTCTTTCCCAATCTTTAAATCTCATTGGTTAAGGAGATACACTGTTGGTCCCGTGGTTCTCAAGTTACGGCGTAAAAATATTTTGAGCTAAAGGGTGCAGAAAAAGTTCCAACTAACGGGGCCCGCTCCAGCTAGATCCGGCCCATAGTTCTGTTCTAAAAATGGAATGAGATTTACTCCGCTTTACGTATTGAAATGCTTACACCATTTTTTATATATTTCTTATGTTTCCAGTTGTTGATCATTGCTTGTCAATTCAAGCATTATGTTTTTAAGCACGGCCATGTTTTTAAAAATAATCAATAATTTCTTATTACGGCGATTTTTTCTTTCTACAATTATGATGCAGGATTGCAGAGTAATCTTTTTACAATATTAAAATAGCAAAATAGCTCAACTGTATGGATAGTGAGACTGATGCAGGCAAAGGAAACATATTCCTCCACAGATAATACATAGCAGGTTAAAGGCTTTCCTTCACTGGTCTCAAGTCTGTTTTTCCCAGTACAAATGCATTATATTGCCACTGACAGTGCACACAGAATTTGCACCCCAAATGCAAGTTGCCATTTTTAACTAGAAATTGACACTTGCTCATCGTGAAAAGTGATGTAGATTTCAGGGGGAAAAAATCCAACATCCCAATTCTGTACAACTGAATGAAATGGCACTTGCCATACAGTGCAATTACCACCTGTTATCCTGCAAGAAATAGGGGTACAAACCTTTGATCAGTGGAAAGGTCCAGTCACAAAGGTTGAGATCCAATGCTGAGAGTGATTCTCTTGGTTATACTTTCTGTATCAAAGTCATCACAGTTCACCTACAAGCATGTAATCAGCTGCCAGGCCTCTGCCTCTTGTGCAGTTAATAACAATGACTTGTCCTCAGATTGAAAGAATTTTTCCTCAGCCTCTGTGGAAACACCCACACCAACAAATGACACTATTCTCCATCAGCCATATTACCTTCTTGGATATTACAGAAATATTACCGCAGTCTGAGCAGTTTTCTTACTTTCACTTGGTGTTGCAAGCTGAGTCTATATTGAAGCTTTGTTATACTGATATGATAATGCAAGAAATGATTAGCACATTTGTAGATATGTTATTTATTGCTGACCTATTGCTGCTTTAGAAAGGATGGGAGCGAATAAGTCTATAAATTGTAATTGAATTGTACGAATGATATACACTGCCTTATTATTGCCCTCATACTATGTTTCATAGCTTCAAAAATTTATTCAATTAACTGTTACCAAGCTGATCAGAAGCTGCACGTGGTTAATGCAGCAAATAATTACTGTTACAAGTTAGACATGAACAATCTATTTAATGCATTTGTAATTCCAGAAGATGGAGCGTGTGAGCTGCTCTTTCTATGCCTGGTGTGCTATGTTCTTTATTAATGCACACTCTTTCTCAACTGTTCTCTGTTTAGATACTTTAAAACAGTCATGCAGTGTTTACTCTGTATCCATGGCTGCCTTGTTTCACTGTATGTTGCAATATAATTTCATTGTACTGGTAATTGAGAGAAACACTTTATACTGTCACATGCACCACCATGGGAAACACTGCTCAAATCCCAAAAAAAAATGAAATTATTCTGCACAAAAGCACCATCACTGAGATACTTACATTTGTTTAACAACAGCTAATACAATCCTGAAAATATAATTAGTGCACAGAACATTGTTTCATCAAACAGATGACCATTTTATCAATATGCTAATTTTTGGGTGGGGGGAGAGATTTGCAGAGAAGGAGAAAAACCTTTAAAAAGTACACTAAAAATAAAACAAACACTGGAGATTGGAGACTGTGCGCATTGAAACTTTGGGGAGGGGAGAGGAAAGAGAGACGCAATCTGTTTTATTTTTCATTATTATATGACTCTTCAGTATAGTGTTGTCCAATTTGCATCAGTCTCTCAGCATTATCCTGTCTCCTGAGATATACTATAATATCGATAAAACCTTTTTGGGCACTTAGCATAAAAACCTCCGCACTACTGTATAAACACCTCCGCCTGTGACACTGACATTTATTCAGCACAGAAGGCTTTTATTGCCTAATACTAGTACATAAATGATGCTACTATTTAAATGTGCTATTCACTGTTCTTTTAAGAATTTTCTAACATTGGAGTGTGTTTTTATCCTGTAGAGAAAAAGACACTATTGGAGACTAGACAGTAAATGTATCACCCTCTTTCAGAATGATACAGGAAGCAAATATTACAAGGTAAAGCATTCCTTACTTGATTTTCTCAGTCAGACATTAACACCGAATAAATAATCCAAAATGATGCAAGCTAAATGTCAGTGAAAAGTTCCGGTTGAACTCTTGCTTTAACCCTTTTATTTCAGATCACTATTGAAAGCATTTTGGTTAGTATTAAATGGATTGCATTTCAAAAAATTACAGATAACATTTAAATGGAATCAACTTTTCTACATTGAATATTTCAATTAGTCAAGTAAAATTAATTGTTTTAAATTGTACTTTTACAATATAATGAATAAAATAAGACTTTCATACTTGAGGTATAGTGGAATATAGAGGGACTGATCTGTGTTATCTTCAAGAGCAAAATGGGATGTTTGTGATTTTTTTTTTAAATGGTATTGAGAAAAATATTGAAGATTAACAGAAATAAGTATGACAACTTTAACAGTCTGCAGTTTAAAACATTTTAAAGCTGTACTTCCTCCACTGTGTATATGGAAACAAAAATGAGAAGTCGCACAACACCAGGTTATAGTCCAACATCATGACCTCTATATGGAAACAGTAACAACACTCAGAAAATGATAGTGCCCCCAATAAATACTTTAAAAAATTTAATCCACGGTGAAGCTATAACAAGTTTAAAATATCAATCTTTATAAACAAAGATGCTCATCACCGATTTACACTGGTCCTGTAAAAGTGATTATCAGTCTCAGAGGACGACGTGCTGTGACTCATAATCTATGTCACTTTGACATGTGGAGAAATTATGTCATCATGGCACATTGCTGACTATGATTGACAGCTGGCATTGTAGATCTTGTGTTAACAGATGGTAAGCTTCAATTTGCCAGAATTAAAGTTTAACTAGTTATAGCTTTAAAACCAACTTTTTTTTTTTTTTTTAAAGTGCAATTTTGAGGACAGCATTATTGTAATAAAAACTGTTGATGCACGCAGCTTTAAGTTTCACTAAATTATATAAACAGTAAGATATCAACACAAAGGTTCCAGTATTTTACAACCTGTAGTAACCTATATTAACATTGCATGTGCATGGTGATTTTAACCTGTTTGTAAATCTATGAAGCAAATATTGGCCCGTAATTTCTGATAGGAGGCTTCCTGCGTGCGGATGCCTCCTATCGGAAAAAATCTACGCCCTTACCTGAGGGCTCCCGAGGTCTGGAAACTTCCGCTCCTGGGCCTCTCCAGTGTCGAAATGCGCAGGGCCCACATATCCCAGAGGCGCATGCGGTTCGCAAGCATCCCTGGGATCACGTGGGCCAGGCGAGCCAATGAAAGAAGGGAATCTCCCTTCATACTTTTGACAGATAGACCTGTCAAATATATGAATGGAGATCACCCCAAAAAGACACTAAAACATTAAATAAATTTTTTAAAAATCACGTTTTTAAAATGAGTTAAAATTACATTAAGTTAAATATTTAAAAAAAAAAAAAATTTTGTAAAAAATAATTAAAGTTTTTTACGGGGCTAAAAATAAACTTACCTTTTTTAAAAGCATTTTAAAATTATAAATATGAGTGGAAAAAAATTTTTTTTTTTACTCTTAAATTCTTATTCTGGTAAAAGCAGGCCTTACGCCTGCTTTTACCAGGCATAAGATTTCTAAGGGTTTTCAGCGGGTGGAGGTTCTGTAGAAAGCGGAACTATCCACCCGCAGAGGCCCTTCTCTAGGGCAGGCGGAGGATCTGTCAAGAGCATTGTACACACCCGTAGGCATCGGAAAATACGGGCCACAGTGATATGTGTATTATATTCCAACACATTCCCTCGATGTATCCCCACTGACAAAGCAAAGCATCTTACCCCAGGGTAAAAATTTGAGACAGGCTTTCACAGGGGGGTTACCCTGTGAGATTTTTCTCTTAGAAAATACATATACCAAAAATATCTTTTAAAAGAAGTGTCTCAAAAATGTACAAATCATTTAGTTTTACAAACCTGTACCAAGCTGCATCATGGGTGTTCGCTGATGTCTACGAGTGTAATGTGCTAAATGTTGTGGTACTGAGCCACACAGATAAGGAAGATTTCTGGTTCAAACGCTGCTCTAGACTGAGTTACCGGACCTGAGCTGGGATGGTAAGTGGGCAGGAACAATTGACTGCAGTGTCCCTGCACTCGCTGAGGGAACATGGGTCAGAGGGTCTAGGCTCCTGGTCACTATCCAGCGATTCCTAATGGAAAGTATGCATGCACATACAGCTGGAGAGGAGAATATTGGCCTGAGTTTACAGGACCAATGTAAATCGGTGATGAGCATCTTTGTTCACAAAGATTGATATTTTAAACTCCCTCAGTTGACTAGCCTGTGAACACTCATTGTCCAGGAACCAGAGGGCTTCCTACAATGTTCCCTTTAATTTCTTTTTCAGATGCGTGGCCCCTTTAAAAGGCTGCGCGGCCCATTTAGATTTCCACGCATGCGCTATTTTTCCTATTGTAAAGCCCGCAAGCGGCTTAACGGGAACATTGGCTTCCTGTGCCTATGGAACTGGATCCCAACATTAGTCCCTGCCTTCAGGGAAGGAGTAGAGAAAGGGAGAGAGAAAAATTAGGAGGCAGGAAAAATCTATCTGTTACAAAAATATAACTTACTGATATAATTTTGAACTGTACTTGATCCTTATGCCCACAACCTGTGATCCCAAAATAACACCTTGCTTAATTTGTCATATTGCTTATTATGAGTGATTTTTTTAATGCACAAAATAAAAAAACCTTTTTAATTACAGGAAATCCCGCTATCTGAAATTTTATCTCTGGAATCTGGAAAGAACTTTAACTTGCTACCTGCTGGAGCCAATGCTCACTGTTTTGAAATCACCACTGCAAGTGTGGTCTATTTTGTTGGTGAAAACCTGACTAATCATTTGAGTACACCAAAAAACAACAGTGTGTTGACAGGTGGCACTGGGTTGGATGTTGCCCAGATGTGGGAGTTGGCCATCCAGCATGCCTTGATGCCAGTCATTCCAAAAGGTTCATCAGCGGGATCAGTGCACAGCCTGCACAGTAAGTGAGATTTATAATATGAAGTAATCCAATAGAAAAATCTTTTAAGTCTTAAATATAATGGAAACACTCCCTGCTAACAGTAGAATACTTTTCCTTTCTATATATTTATACAAGAAGAAAAAAAGTAGTTATTTTTAAAATTTAGAATGATCTCCAATAGAATCAAAACTAAGATTTGTGAAGTGTTAGTTACCATTCCCAGAGCTATACAAAGCAGCTTACACAAATATTTCACCCTAATATTGGAAAAAAAAGTACTGTGTGGGAAACTTGGTTAGATTATGTGGGGTGTTACAACTTATATTAGTTCATCATCATATTGTTGATTAGAAATCTGGCGAAAGCTTTTATTTAAGGCTGCATTTAGTCCACAACTTCAGCATCCATGTGGAGGTTTCACTTCATGCCAATACTGCAGTTAACAGTGTAAATGCAGCCTGAATCCAGAGTCAGGATCCAACCCGACAGCACCTCCCCTATGACTTGGCTTATACCCTTATGACGGACTCTCACTCCACTTCAGTGTCTGTTTGGGCTTTGACATACGATTTGCACTGCACTACTTCAGAATCAATGTAAATCCTAAACTGTTTCGCACCAATACTAAACTTGTAGTGTAAATGCACTCTGAAAGGATGTGAGTTTCAATCCATCTCTTGTCCCCCTGTTTTGAAATAAGAAAAGAAAGACTTGCATTTATATAACAACTTTCACATCCTCAGGATGTTTCTAAGTGCTTCACAGCCATTGAAGTACTTTTGAAGTATATTCACTGTTGTAATGTAGTCAAATATGGCAGCCAATTTGTGCACAAACAGCAATGAAATAAATTATGAGATAAACTGTTTTAGTGGTGATGGTAGAGGGATAAATGTTGAGCAGAACTCCCTTGCTCTTCTTTGAATAGTTCATGTAATCTTTTAAGTCCAACTGAGAGGGCAAATGGGGCCTTGGTTTAATGTCTCATCTGACAGAGGTGCCTCCAATGGTGCAGTACTCCCTCAGTACTGTACTGAAGTGTCAGCCTAGATTATGGACTCAAGTCTCTGAAGTGTGGCTTGACCTTCTAGCTCTGAGACTAGAGTATAACCATTGAGTCAAGGATGACATCTAGTCGTACACATTCACGGAGTTAAAAAAAAAAATCACCAATTCCGTGATCAACAGAAACCTATTTATTTTTTGCGGCCAACCCAGCCCAGACATGACTTAATCTGAATACTCCAAGTAAAGAAAGCTGCAGGAGCAGAGGGAAGAAGCAAGATGTAGGCCTGGTCCTAATGCTGTTTCTATGGCTATCAATAGAATAACTTTTTTTTAAAATGCAAAGCTATTCTACAAGTAGCTGTAGATTACAGTATCATGACCATATTTATTTTCTACTTCCACCCCCTCCCCATGATTAGTCAACAATTCCATTAACGTTGTATCATGCAGGATGGTAGAAGGCGAACTAGATGGACCGTGGCCTTTTTTGATCTAGCAGTTCCTATGTTCCTATTCTCCCTTGCACACTATATTGAAATCTTTTCATTGAGCATTCAGGTGAAACTATGCAGGCTGTTTCTAGAATAGGCACCAAATGCAAATATTATTTCAGGTAAGCACAAAATAAACATTTACTGAATAAATCTTTGATTTGAACCAGTGACTGAAAATCCTGTTGATTTTTTTTTCTTATAAAGTATTGCTCAGGTACCAATGTCAAAATATGTTTGAGATATGGAAAAGTAGATACCTAAGAAGACTATTACATGATATATTTGAATCTACTGGTCAGAGCTGCAGGGGATCACCTCGACTGCGACCAGTAATCTTGGGTTTGAATGGGAGAGCTTCACAACTGAATGGCAGAACAGTCATAGCACTGGCCATACAAGCAAAGTGTGAATGATTAGATACCCGAGAAGGCCCTATTACACCAAGCACCACATACTTGCCCAACACACACTCTCACAGTATGAAACTCTTGACATATACCATGCTATCTAACATATTATATGTTTGCACTATGACGGGCATTTAAAAAATGTAACACATTGAATACAACCAATTGACACAGTTCTGTCTAAAAAGTGTTCTGATGTCACCGACATTAGATTTTTTGCTTCCCCCTTTGATAAATAAATAATTTGAAGCAGCAAGGAACATTAACTTAACATAAATGATGTTCAGGCTTGGGCTGATAAGTGGCAGGTAAAATTTGCGCCACAGAAGTGACAGGCAATGACTATCTCCAGCAAGCGAGAGTCTAACCACTGCCCCTTGACATTCAACGGCATTACCATCGCCAAATCCTCCACCATCAACATCCTGGGGGTCACCATTGACCAGAAACTTAACTGGACCAGCCACATAAATACTGTGGCAACAAGAGCAGGTCAGAGGCTAGGTATTCTGCGGCGAGTGTCTCACCTCCTGACTCCCCAAAGCCTTTCCACCATCTACAAGGCACAAGTAAAGAGTGTGATGGAATACTCTCCACTTGCCTGGATGAGTGCAGCTCCAACAACACTCAAGAAGCTCGACACCATCCAGGACAAAGCAGTCCGCTTGATTGGCACCCCATCCACCACCTTAAATATTCACTCCCTCCACCACCGGCATACCGTGGCTGCAGTGTGTGCCATCTACAAGATGCACTGCAGCAACTCGCCAAGGCTTCTTCAGCAGCACCTCCCAAACCCGCAACCTCTTCCACCTTGAAGGACAAGGGCAGCAGGCGTATGGGAACACCACTACCTCCAAGTTCCCCTCCATGTCACACACCATCTTGACTTGGAAATATATCGCCGTTCCTTCATCGTCGCTGGGTCAAAATCCTGGAACTCCCTCCCTAACAGCACTGTGGGAGTACCTTCACCACACGAACTGCAGAGGTTCAAGGCGGCAGCTCACCACCATCTTTTCAAGGGCAATTAGGGATGGGCAATAAATGCTGGCCTTGCCAGCGATGCCCACATGCCATAAATGAATAAAAGAAAGAAATAAATAAAACAAAAGCAAAATACTGCAGATGCTGGAAATCTGAAATAAAAATACTCAGCAGGTCAGGCAGCATCTGTGGAGAGAGAATCAGAGTTAATGTTGAAACATTAACTGTTTCTCTCTCCACAGATGCTGCCTGACCTGCTGAGTATTTCCTGCATTTTCTGTTTTTATTAACTTACCATAATTGTCACACAAGCATTACAAATCATTTCATGGCAGTTAATCCAGTTTTATTCTCTTTTATCAGGAGATGTGTCTATCAGCATCTCAGTGTCAAACTGCCAGATCCAGGAGAATGTGGTGAGTAGTGTTTGCAGAAGAGAAAGGCACTTTAATGTTCACAAACTGTCATGAAAATCCATCACTGAAGCCCAATTGTGCCATTAAGTTACCGCATTTCGGACAGTCTTATTTATCTTCTGTGCTGTCCATTCTATTTGTCTAGCCTACTTAAAAGAAAAGTCAATTCTGGGAGGGCCAGTCAATGGCCTCTTGCAGAATACTGAAAATAGATATGGATCATCGATCAGATCCATGTCAGGAGTAGCTGATTATTGACCCTTCATAATCCACAGCCTCATCTTGTCTGCACTGAGACACTATGGACTCGATTTTGTCATTGGGGCGGGCTGGGGCCGTGTCATCCGCTTTTCGTGTTAGCCACCCGACTCCAATTGGATGTGGGAGAATTATGCGATTTTCCCCTAATTGGGCAATTGAGTTCCAGCATGTGGGAACCCATGAACCAATTAGTTTTTTCAGTCTGAAAGTCGCCTCTGATGATGTCATCATTGCTGCTGCATTTAAGGTCTGCAAACCTTTTGGCCTTTGCTGTAAGAGGGACCTGGAGTAAAAATGAGCAGCAGGAGACCTAACTCTGCTCCCAGATTTTTTTCCACCGCCGCCGCCACCACCACCTCCCCCAGAATGATGATTGATCAAATCTACTTTTTAATGTTGGAGCTGCAGCTGATAGTCAGCACTCCAAGTGTGCTACCGCCAGGTTTCACCGTCATGTTTCAGAGGAGGCGTGCATCACGTCGGAAAAGTGTTAAAATCAGAAAGGCCTCTCAAAATGGGATTATAGAGACAATTAAGTGGTTAAGGGCCTATCCCGCCTCTTGGAGGCGGGACGGAGATGGGATCAGAAACCACGCATTTGGGAAAATTGCTCGGAGGCGGGTTGGAGGCTGGGTCGGGCCCGCCCGCCATTTTTTGCAATTTTTACACCCCACACGCCTCCATTCCCGCCTCCTCGGGCCTGGCAAAATTGAGCCCTATGGTTCAAGTGTAAATGTTCATTTAATCTAGGAGCATTTTTTTAAGTTGCAAGTACTTGTCACAATTTCAACTTAAATCACTTCAATGCAGATGGACTGTTTCACAGGTATGATTGTGGACTGGGAAATAGAGGAACTAAAACGCAAATGTATCAAACAAGTTTCCAGCTGTAAACTATTAGTTTTATGCAGACACATCAAAGAGCAAACGTGTTCCCTGGAAAATGGAAATATTCATTAAAAGCAGGCAAGATAAACGGCAGAGAGAAAGTTAGCTCAGAGGAGCAGAAACTAACTAAAGCCTAGAAATGATTGTTGGCAATATCAGCAATGAACACTACGGGGCAGCAATTTGTCTCGGGCGGTATGGGATCGGCCGCCCGTTATACTGATATTGAATTAATGGACTGCAATGGAACTGAATACCGGGCGGGGCTGCAGCAGGCGGATACCGGACGGGGCTGCAGCAGGCGGATACCGGGCGGGGCTGCAGCAGGCGGATACCGGGCGGGGCTGCAGCAGGCGGATACCGGGCGGGGCTGCAGCAGGCGGATACCGGGCGGGGCTGCAGCAGGCGGATACCGGGCGGGGCTGCAGCAGGCGGATACCGGGCGGGGCTGCAGCAGGCGGATACCGGGCGGGGCTGCAGCAGGCGGATACCGGGCGGGGCTGCAGCAGGCGGATACCGGGCGGGGCTGCAGCAGGCGGATACCGGGCGGGGCTGTAGCAGGCGGCTACCGGGCGGGGCTGTTACAGGCGGATCCCGCCCGTTTTGTGCTGCTGCCCGAGACAAATTGCTGCCCTGTAGTGTTTGTACGACATTTCATTTGTCCACTTTTTAAAAATTCATATTGAACCCATTTATTTTAAGTGGGTTAATCCCTCTGCTAAAATAACTGACAGAGGAATGAGCACATTAAAGATTTCACTTCTAATAGCAATTTGTGGCTTAAATTTGCACTTTGAATTTATCGCTAGGGTCAAAAGCCTTCACAGGCTGTAAACATAAAATCATCCTAGCCTAGTCGGCCATGATATACACAGGTATATAAATGGAGTACTCTACAAGGACCTCTCAGTCTGTGTTGAACAAAGAAAGATCTGGAGGGCTGCAAAAGGGTAACCTGAGATCACAATAGTTCATTTCCCCATTGACTTGATTTATACACTCATGTGTTGCAGAGCTTTTATTTCTGTTGGGTTTCTACCCTTCCAATCTTTTCATTCTTTCCCTGACTGAGTGGGACCATTTACAACACCCAGCAGTTACTCTACTTAGTTTTCCACAGGTCTTCCCATTATCCACTTGTGTATGTGGTTAATTGGCTCAGTTTCAGCTCTATACTGTACACTTGCCAATCTCTTGTTCAACTAATGGAAAAAATCAATAGCAAATTTAAAATGGGTTATGTGGATAGGATGTATCCTCGGAATAGCCGTCTCTGTAAAAGCTGTCATCACTCTGGGAAATGAATCACACTGAAGCAGATGTTTCTCTCCAGCCATTTTATCAAAAATAATTTTAACTTGAAAAACATGCTTTTTATTTTAAAGAATGTGATTGGGGCACTAGGAGGATTTTTGCAGTAGCCAAATGTCAAATACCTATTCATATTTGATGGGTGAGGATAATTTCAAGACTCGAGTGACACTGGCTTCAATGAGTTGTGTAGATGATCTTACTACATTAAACATAAATGACTGCTTCACACTCGTCTATTACATTATTAGTTCATGCCACGAGGATAGAAAAATGCAACTAAATTGTAATTCTTCAAAATATATTAGCTCTTTTTTGCTATCTTAGAACTAAAGAGGGGTGACTGGTTTATATCATGAAAAACATCATAAAGGGAGCACTGACAGTGGTATCTGTTCATAATTTACTGATAAAACATTACGACTTGTGGTATAAAAAGAAAAAGTAATCTTACCAGGTCACCTAGCCCTTTATAAAAATATCTTAATTGATATGTTTTATAGTTTCAAATTTTAGTTCAACCTTTATAAAAGGTTTGTATGTATTTCCATTTATTCAGGCAATTCCTGCTTAAGTTACAGAACATAGAATCATAGAATAGTACAGCACAGGAGGCTGCCATTCGGCCCATCGAGTCTGCACCTGCTCTTTCGAAGAGCAGCCTAGTAAGTCCCACTCCCCGGCTAGTTCCCCATATCCCTACAATTTTTTCTCCTTCAAGTATTTATCCAATTCCCTTTTGCACGAGACGATTGAAACTGTTTCCATCAGGCAGTGCATTCCAAATCCTAACCACTCGTTGCGTAAAAAAGTTTTTCCTCATGTTGCCTCCAGTCCTTTTGCCAATCACATTAAATCTGTGCCCTCTGGTTATCGACCCTTCAGGCATTGGAAACAGTTTCTCTTTATTTACTGTATCTAAACACTTCATGATTTTAAACACCTCTATCAAATCAAATCACCTCTTAGCCTTCTCTGCTCTAAAGAGAACACCACCAGCTTCTCCAGTCTATCCACGTAACTGTAAATCCTCATCCCTGGAACCATTCTAGAAAATCTCTTCTGTACCCTCTCCAAAGCCTTCATGTCCTTCCTAAAGTGTGATGCCCAGAATTGGACACAATACTCCAACTGGGGCCAAACTAGTGTTTTATAAAGGTTTAGCATAACTTCCTGGCTTTTGTACTCTAAGGGCTGGATTTTCTCAGCTCCGAGGAGGCGGGACTGATGGTAAAGTAGCAGAAAGTGGGGGCGGATGGCAAACCCGCCTCCGTGCCCTTTTGCCAGGAGGCGGGAAGATGTGCTGCTTCGGATCCTGTCTCCTGGAGGCGGGAAAGGCATTAAATCCTTTTAACTGCCTGTTAACAGGCAGAAAAAAGGATTAGAACCATTTTACCTTCACAGGCGAAGGCTTCCCGACCTCAGAGAACCCCGCCGGGTTGGAGGAGACGTGAAGGAGGTCTGCGGGGGTCGGAGGCACCTGGAAGTAAGATGTAGAGGTGAGTGATGGGTGCAAGTGTGGAGTGGTAAGTATGTAAGGTGAGTGATAAGTGTTAAAAAATGTTCACTTACCTTGTTTTCTTCCTACAGCCTTCATCCACCCTGGATCGGGAGACCCGACATCTTCCTTGTCACTTTCACAGACTGGCTGTTGGATCCTCCGAACCAACAGCCATCTGAAATCGACAAAGTTGAAAGGTTTGATGAGTCCTGAACACAAGGGCTCATCAAACTACAGAGAATGTCAGTGTTTGACAGCTTCACAGAGCTGTCAAATGCTGACATTTCTTCTTTCAAGAAGTCTTGACAGATAGCACGTCAGACGTTGATGTGCTCTGTCAGTGACTTCCTTCCTAATTGGCCTGCTGAGCCCGCAGGGCGGGCTTAACAAGGTCAATCAGGGGAAAATCCCTCTGGTTGGTCAGATGATGATGGAGGCGGGACATTGACACGACAAGCAGCAGTCCCGCCTCCAACTCATCTCCATTGATAAAATCCAGCCCAAGGCCTCTATTTATAAAGCCCAGGATTCATATGTTTTATTAACTGCTTTGTTAACCTGTCTTGTCACATTCAACGATTTGTGCACAAACACCCCCAGGTCTCTGTGTTCTTGCACCCCTTTAAAATTGTACCATTTAGCTTATATTGTCACTCCTTATTCTTCCTACCAAAATGTACTACCTCACACATGTGTCCACCCATTCGACCAGCCTGATTATGTCTTATTGAAGTCTATTACTATTTTCCTCACTGTTTACTACAGATCCAGGTTTCATGTCATCTGCAAATTTTGAAATTGTGCCCTGTACCCACCCACCACCCCCCCCCCCACCCCGCCCCAAGTCCAAGTCATTAATGTATATCAAAAACAGCAGTGGTCCTAGGACGGAACCTTGGGGAACATCGCTGATGATTCCTAAATACATATTTTGTGTCACAGAACTTGTGAAATATATTGCCCCTGAACACTATAAAATAGTATTCAGCATTGGAGATGAGCAAAATGAGAGAGCAATGCACAGGAGCTTCATTTTTGGCATTTCAAGATTAAATGCAAAGTCTGTAATTTAGTTGTGATTTTCATCTTGGTGAGGAAGTCCTTTTTCAGCGTGTAAGCTATTTTAGTGAATGTGAAAATGCAATAATGTGACTGTCTTCCAACAGGATATCAGCACAGTGTATCAAATATTTCCAGATGAAGTACTGGGATCAGGACAGTTTGGAATAGTCTATGGAGGTAATAATCTTACCATAATGACCAGAAATGACCATATTCTAACAGCATCAATCATGCTTGTATACATGGGTAACTGAACTGTAGAATAACTATGTCCTAAAGACATTCATTCAGTTGAAAGTAGCTATTTTATGTTGAGTGATTTCCCAGTTTATTAATATTTCCATAAACTTTAATTTCTTCATTCATGGAACAAAATCCTAATGTGGATTATAACCAGTCACACTATCTACATTTCATGATCCACTGACAGTGATTTGTAAGTTGAAATGTTTTTTTTTTACAAAGATATTTCTCTCCAGCAAGTAGTCTAAAATAACTGGTACTATTTTATAAATGACATTTTATGGTCTGTGAGAGAGAATAAAAAAATCAGGATTGTAAAGTGAATCTTTAACCTGGGCAATCATTCGCTTTGATGTGCCAATTCTCCTGTTAGTGTGAAGAGCTTGACAGTTGCACCAGGAGATGTAGGAGAAAAGGTTTTACAGCTGTCTACAACATGTAAGTTAACGATTCCTCCATCACATGGGCATTTGGTAGTGCAGTGCTTTGCATAGATTGCAGATATTGTATGAAAATTTTACAGGAAGTGTTACCTATGTTTAAGCTTAATTTCTTATTTAAATACTATAATTAAGCATTTATCTACAACAAAGCACTAAACGAAATAAGTAAACTTCTTGTAAGCTCCTATTGCTGTGCTAAATCTGTTATTATCATGCCAAATAATTGATCATTCTTGCAGATTTTACTTTTGCCTGCATTGATATCCAGAGTAACTGGATAAAAATTTCAAACATCAAAACCTGGAACGTTAGTGTGTGAAATCACATAAACCAGGAAAATCAGATGCATACATATTCTATTTCAAATCATGAATTGCACTTCATGGAAAATATGCAGGTACATGTTACAGTCACTAGATCAGCATAATGTTCGACTGAATAGTTAAGTTACAGTGAATGGCTGCAGACACAAAACATGTTACAATTGGCAAGTAGTCACTTACTGAAGAGTACCAACAAAGCAGACAGTCAACGAGAAATCTACTCTTCCAATTGTGATTCATCTTTACAATCTATTTTATGTCATGCTAAAGGACAATTACCATCAATGAAGGTGCTTCACTGCAGTCAACTTTATGTTTTTCTAAATTCCAAGAATTTTACTTTTAACAATATCTAGTCATGGAAATTGGCCCTCAGGCCCTTTATTAGTTGAGTCAGTGACGTAGAGACTGGCACGGATGCACTGATAGCCAATCAGCTAAGGAATCCTCTTGCATCACATGCACTCAGTTTCATTTTGTGCCAGTGTGTTTGTTCTCATCAGCTATTGATTATGGTTGGTTCTATTTTCAGTCTCCACTGAGGGAGAGGCAGCAACAATAATTTTACTTTAGTTAGATAGCGCAAAAATGATCAGCAATTAGCAAGTTTCAACTGTAAAAAGTAATGCTCAGCCCATTGAGACAGTAAATACCCTTGTTGAAATAGTGCACATGTGGATATTGGTTGAGAATAGGAATAATGTGCTGGCACTCACTGCCAGGATTCCGACATCAATAGTGGCCACTTGGACGAGGCTCCAGGTGACCATCGAATGATAACCGAGGAGAGCTGGAGAGGGCAGGAAACGCACTTCAACAATTTAACCATCACAAGAAAAAAATTGTTCCACCATTAAAGTCTATACTTAAAACTTGAATCTTGTTTGTTTGTTTGTTAGGCAAACATCGCAAGACAGGCAGAGATGTAGCGATCAAAGTAATTGATAAGCTAAGATTCCCAACAAAGCAAGAAAGTCAGCTTCGGAATGAAGTTGCCATTTTACAGGTAAATGGAGGAGAAATTCTGAACATTGAAATAAAACACTTAGAAACTTTAGAATTAGCATTGGGCGGGGGAGGGCGCCTAATGGGTTAACATACTGTCCTTTCACCTTTGAGACCCAGGGCAAAAATCTAGTCCTGAAGCGTTGAAAGTCCTCTCACAACTGGCTGTAAGGATCCTCTGTAAAGTGATTTTGGGCCCATTTTCTAGTGGGAACAGGACAGTTAAGAGTTGTTGGGGCAGAGCAGAGGAAGCATTACTCTACCTGACTGCAATTGTTTGGTGCCACCACTGAAACTAATTGTTTCATTCTCTAGGGCTGAAATCATTGTGAATACAAAAAAATATCAAAAATATAAATCTTGGAAATATAAACTTTTAAATGGTCAGTGCCTACTATGTAATGTAAATCTTACCATAAGGTTTCACTTTTCCACAAAATACTCAAACAACTTATTTAAATGATATTGTTCCATTTAAAACTTCCATTATCTGTGGGAAAGAACATCTTTTTATAGATACAATTTCTTCGCCTAGAATCTGCATCACCCTGGTGTAGTGAATTTGGAATGCATGTTTGAGACTCCAGAAAGAGTGTTTGTTGTCATGGAAAAGCTCCATGGAGACATGCTGGAAATGATCCTGTCAAGCGAGAAAGGAAGA
The DNA here is from genome assembly GCA_030390025.1 of Squalus acanthias. NCBI lineage: Eukaryota > Metazoa > Chordata > Chondrichthyes > Squaliformes > Squalidae > Squalus > Squalus acanthias. The sequence continues at coordinate 66,909,749 of CM059425.1, forward strand.
CTGCCAGAACGCATAACAAAGTTTCTTATTACACAGGTATGTGACAGTTACAAGGGCCAGCTGATTAATAATACAATCTTCAAAACTGACGTGTAAATAGTATCATTAATAGTTCTGCTGGTGCACCTTCACTGTATTTTTTTTTTAAACAGTTTGCAAAACCAATACCCAGCCTGTAACTAAAGTGAAGCATCTCTGCTGTAAAAGTATCTCTAAGATGACTTAACTTGAAAGGAAGTGTAATATTAAAAAGCCAATGTATGGGACTTCATTTGCAATCCCTTTTTAACCCTTAGCTGTTTGTGTTTAATTAGAACTAGGGAGAAGCTCAGTCACTTCTGAATTTACATTATAGATCTATTCCTCACCCGTGATCACACTGTTGAAATCTGTTTAGACCTTGGGCACCATCGGTCTAATCTTAGGAGTCTGATTCAGAATGGTGAAAAATCGTGCTTGGATTTTCAGTGATGCTCAAACTACTTTCCAGCAAACTCTACACATATTCATCAAGTCATTTCTGGTTGTCTCATTTGAGATTCCTTCCAGCTGGTCGTGACATATCCCTCCACTGCTGTCTTTCACCTCAGGCCTAAGTAGCATTACAGATGTGAAGCCCTATCTTTTCTTTCCATTAGTCAAAACTCTCGCCTGTTATAGAAGGATGCTGATTCTTCTTTGCTGGCTTCTTGACTCTATTTGCCATTTCATCTCAGTTTAACAACTGAATTAACCCTTAAACTGCTGCCAGCTCCAACAAAACTCTTGGCCCCTTGGTTGAAAATAATTTCCTAAGTTTTCAGCTCATTGACTATGAAATAATGGTTAGAGCAATCAAGACATGGTAAATGGGGGAAATGCAGTGGATGTAGTGTACATGGAATTTAGGAACGCCTTCGACATATACCACATGGGAGATTACTAGAGAAGATTAAGGGTATGGAATTAGGGGGAAGATAACAAACTAGATTAAAAATTGTTTTTTAATTAAAAATTTACATGAAGGCAGAGCTTAGGAATTAGGGGCAGTTTTTCCAGTGAGGTTGGAAGTGAGTAGTGGTGTCCCTCAGGGTTCATTTCTGGGGCCAATTCTGTTCACTGTGTATATCAATGGTTTGGATAGAAGTCTAGAGGGAGTGGTGTCGAAATTTGGAGGGGATACCAAAATAGCTCTGGAGGGGAATGCTTTTTATTCAATTGTTTGAAACCCAGCTTTAAACAGAAGTTTACCAGCCAATTGAAAGCCCAAAATGTAAGGACTAATCTTGTTGCATCACATATATGTCAGATATGCAATCGAGTGAATTTTGATGAGTTCTTACACATAGAAACCTGAACAGGCTGTTCGGCACCATATCCCCACAACAACCAGACGCTTATCCTGCTCAGAGCTGTAAAAATTAAAATGATAAATATTGCATAGAATTGTTCTACACATTTTTTCTCATTACATTAGCTCGGATTGCTATATTCTACATTGTACATTCTTCCTTTGTTTTGTTCTTAGAGCACTTCTGAGAGCAAGGTCAAGTCCAGTTATGTCTGTTCCCAAACCATTCGTTGAATAAACAGCAGATAATAGTTCTTGTATAGTGTTTTTAGTAATTTGATATTTTTTAAAACAGATACTTGTTGCTTTGCGACACCTTCATTTTAAGAACATAGTTCACTGTGACCTGAAACCCGAGAATGTGCTGCTAGCATCGGCTGATCCCTTACCACAGGTTGGAGTGATTATATAATCTTAGTATCCGAACACAGATCCTGTATATTTTCTATTTCTTTACACTTTTGTACAATCTTTTTCTTGCAGAATGTTGCACCTAATCATTTTAATACTCATCATACCTGGTGCTTTTCTAAATATAGGTCAAGCTTTGTGACTTTGGATTTGCACGTATAATTGGGGAGAAGTCTTTCAGGCGTTCTGTGGTGGGAACACCAGCATATTTGGCTCCAGAAGTGCTTCGGAACAAAGGTTATAACCGATCGTTAGATATGTGGTCTGTAGGCGTTATCGTCTATGTCAGTCTTAGTGGCACCTTTCCATTTAATGAGGATGAAGACATTCATGATCAAATCCAGAATGCTGCTTTCATGTATCCACCTAATCCCTGGAAGGAGATCTCCCTTGAAGGTAAATGTAATAAGCAGACTCACTAAACCACAGCAATCAAGATAATATTTTAGTATTTCTCATTTCATTTCTAAGTTCAAAGGGAGACTCAGTCTTATTCTCTGAAGGGGAGTTACAGAGAAAACATTGTTTGGTTACCGCCCACCTTGAATTCTTTTGCAGAATAAAAATTAATCACATGCTTAATATCTTTGGCAGATATGATGAGTGCAATACCCCCACCCCACCAGGCACACATCCTGAATGTTTACTCAAGTGTAACATGGTTTGATATAACATTGTGATATCTTCACTTCTTCATAGAAGTGAAAATTGTATTTCTGTTGCTCACTAATCTCTATCCTGCAATACTCTGGTTGATCTACTTTATTGAGAAGTCGCACAACACCAGGTTATAGTCCAACAGTTTTATTTGAAATCACCTGACGAAGGGGCAGCAGCTCCGAAAGCTTGTGATTTCAAATAAAACTGTTGGACTATAACCTGGTGTTGTGCGACTTCTCACTTTTGTCCACCCCAGTCCAACACCGGCATCTCCGCATCAGATCTACTTTATGTTCCGAGGTTTTACCAAAGCAATTATGAATACTGTCTTGTTTGCTTCCAGTTTAAATGTTATATTTTTCCCCCTTTACAAATTGTGGTGTCTGAGTACAAAAGAATTGTCAAAAATGCAATGTTTTGCTGATAATTTCAGAGAAATTAGCAGATTGGCAACAATTGTGCGAACGAGAAGCACTGTGCAACAGCTGCAGTATAACTACAGCTGTCTTGCTGACTTTCTAAAATAACTCAGGTCATTCCTGCACCACATTTAAATTTCTAATGCAATGAATAGAAAAGAGCCGACTGTCCTGGTTTCTCTCATGCACGCCAGGAGATTTAAACAATGCAACGGTAACAGGATAACGATATTAGTTTAACAGTTGGTTGCTGATGTGACAGCAGAGGTATCAAAGCACACAGCTTTCAGTGGAAACCGGGTTATAGCAATCACAGGTGGAGCTGAACTCCAGGCTACCTTTGCCATCCTTATTCGATGCTACTTTTAATCTCAAAAACTATAATGCATCCATATATTTAAAAAAATATTTAAAGCCTAATTTTTTTTCCTTTTTCTCCTCTCCCATCCTGAAGGCATTTTCTCATGCTGTCACAAGCAGTTGTTCTTCATGGGCGAGTCTAGACCGTGAGTGTAGGTAGGCTGTTCAAGCATGTAGGGTATCACAGCCAGACTAGATCTAGTCCTTGCTCAACATCCACACCTTCACTTTCCAGTGGGACTTACTAGTCAGTAATCTGGGCAATATTCCCCCAACATTGGCCAACTATAGCACAAACCAGCTGAGAACAACTAACATGGTATAGATTGAACCAAGTAGCACAGTTGAAAACAATGCTGCAAATATTCAAACAGAATGTGACTCCATTTTGTTTAGTGTGCCTCGAACATTGCAGATGCAATCAGCCAGAAGTCATTGCAAAATGTATAACTGCATTCACTTTCAGAATAGGAAGTTAAAATTCAAACCCCGTGTACCTCAACATTTTTCATTAATGTCAGAGCTATCGTTTAACTTTCTGATTAGCATTTTCATTTTTGCCAATGGGGGTTTAACCATAGGAATCCTGGGTGGCCAAGTTGGAGGAATATAAGTTTGAGTGCCTTATCTTCCAGAGGAAGACCTTCTTGTACTTTGGCCATGTTAAATTAAGACTTCAGATTTGATTTGGAGTCTAAATTTACCTAAATCATTATCCTAAATTGTCAATATAACTATTGCGATTCAAAAGATGTTCAGCAACTGTATGTTGAATGGAAAACCAAGTAAACGCATTGGAAAAAAATCATTTCATTTTTTTCTCGTCACAGGTGAGATTCCATAATTTGAAGAGCCAGCATAGCTGTAGGGAAAGCTGAGATACAAGGTCTGGAACGATAGCACTAGCTGCTTAGTTACTTTATCCAAGAGTAGAACAATGGGTTAGAAGAAATATTTAGCAGTTACCACTCAGTTTTGTTTTTACTATAATGTATAACTGCGTTCACCTTCAGAATAGCAAGTTAAAATTCAAACCCCGTGTACCTCAACATTTTTCATTTATGTCAGAGTTAATGTTTAACTTTCTGATTAGCATATTTTTGTTTCATAATACCTCAGTGTAACTTGAGAACAAACTACTGCACTAAGTAGCAATCACACTGGTAAACGGAATTGCTTGTGTCTGCCAAAGCATTTGTAAACGGCCTTTATAATTCATGTCAAATGTGTATGCTTTTTTTGTGATTGTTCATTCAGCTGAATGATGATGATGGATAGCTTTTGAAATCTGTAGCCCCAGGGTCAAGTTCACAGAGCCAGTACTTGACCCTTCAGATAAGCTTTATTTTGTTTGCATGCACTTGCTGTTTTCATTGACAAACTTAGCTTTGGAATCTAAATTATATTTCTGGATTTAAAATGTGCACGGCCTTTGATTGTTTTTTTATGTTTCAGCTATTGATGTCATCAATAACCTATTGCAAGTAAAAATGAGGAAACGTTTTAGTGTGGACAAGTCTCTCAGTCATCCCTGGTTGCAGGTGAGATATTTTTTCTATAATTCTTTAGGATAGTCAGTCAGAAATTCTGCACAATTTGTCATTTCTTAAGCTAATCTTGGAAGATGCTCCTGCATTATCAACTCCAGAACAGTCTCCCCCAGCCTAATACAAAGATTCAAGAATGCAATAGTTTGTCAATGTTTTCTTTTAAATTGAATTGCTTTCATTTCATTTTTGTTAATCCTCATCAAGCCATAGCTGGCAACCAGACTTTGCAGACTGAACTGCATTTTGTGTTTGGACCTAGTCCCTTCTCATTTTATAACTTTAAATCAGCTAGGAGGTTATTAATACCCAGCTAGCCCCCTTATGTAATAAGAGTGAGTGCATATACGTGCCCAGGTACATATTGTGGGTCCGTCCAATCTTATATTCTATCAGGACCACTACTGTCCTGGTTGTCATCCTTGCTATATTAATATTTGTACTGTAACTAGGTTTTTAAAACCATTTGTATGAATCGATTTTAATGTAATTGTTGCAAATTTGGATTTGCTGTAGATAACTTTTTGGGTTCATTGGCATCAGTTGCTCACATAAGTGGTTCCCATGTCTTTTACATTCCGGAGTGGACTCACGGGGTGACATTTGTCTTGGGCGGTAGCACAACACAGAAGATAGTGAATCTGCAGCCCGGTTTACACTCCACCCTCATTTCTTTCCCATTGATTACAATAGAAAAGGAAAATTGGGCAGTGTAAAACAGGCTGCTGATTTGCTATTGCTCATTTTATACTACTGCCCAAGACAAATTTCACGCCCTCACTGCCCAATATCTACTTATGCGATAGCATAACACAGGTGATGCAACAATGCATCCCCCTTGACATACATACTGGATATCATGTCTTTCACACAAGCTCCCACCTGTGCTCCTCCAATCGTTTACTAGGCAGATTATTAATCCCTCAATGAGACGAGGCTAGAATGAATCATTAAGCTGTTTTATTTCTCATGTGGGCCATAGTTATAATTAGACTCACTTCATTTAATCAGCACAACTTCTCAAGGGCAATTAGGGATGGGCAATAAATGCTGGCCTTGCCGGCGAAGCCCACATCCCATAAACAAATAAAAAGAAACTTGCCAAAGTATAGTAATACAAAATAATGAACATGCTGTGCTTCTCACATTGATGGCCATCGTGTTTGACTTAAGCAAAATAACCCTCCTGCACCCTAACCATTTGTGTCTGAGCCTGCCCTAACAGCTGTCTGTTTAAAAACCTGTCAGCATGTGTTTCTGTCCCTATTTTAAACCCATCTGTGCACAACCAGAGGGGCTGCCCTATGCCAAAGAACCCCTGCTGAATGCAGGACCAGAGACTTCCCAACACAGTGGGTGCAAGATGTTTATCAATTACTGAGACAGGTTAAAAAATTGCTTATTGTTTTCAGTGTTTGGAAAACAGCTTCGATGCCCAGCTCATGAGCATTTTAACCACCTTTTGTTTTTGTGTTTTTTTTTTAAATTGTGTGAATGTACTTTGCTTTAAAAAACAAACATTTAAATGTAATTCTTCTCCAAATCCTTTCTGTGGAACAATGGTCCAAAAAATCCCCAAAGGTGATAGTGTGAATGAAAAAGATAAAGCTGGTTACAGGCTACCTAAAGGTTTTATGTGTGTGTAAACTCAGTAAACAGCAACACGTTGACTATGCAACCTAATTGTTTCTTTTCTTTTTCTTTGTTTTGAAGGACTACCAAACATGGCTGGATTTACGAGAACTTGAGTGTAAATTTGGAGAACGCTATATCACTCACGAGAGCGACGATACCCGCTGGGAACAGTTTGCTGGACAGCATGGCTTGGAGTATCCAGTGCACCTAGTTAATCATAAAACTGACTGCAGTGAGAACACCGAGATGGAGGAGGCAGAAATGAAGGCTCTGAGCGAGCGAGTCAGCATTCTCTGAAAGGCAATAGGACTCAAGTATTGTAAGCAGCAAGCGGAAAGAAACAGCTACAACTTCTGCCCCAACCACAGCTAGGAGGGAATGCTTGGTTTCTACTGATGAATGTAAACTTGCAAAGCAACTGCCATTCTAATACACAGTTTCAACACCAATTGTCATACTCCAATAGCTAAAAAGTAATGTACCCTTGAGACTTTCAAATTTGACAAGTTCACTTATTGCATTTCAAGCAGCATTGTGCATATATTTTTGTTTGTGTGCGACTATGTTCTTGTACACCCTGTGCTAATGGCAAGCACTAAATCTATAACTGCAAGTTAATAGATTGTATTTTTCACATTCCATAAAGAGTTTCCAGTGTGCCTTTGCTGGTGAGCATTTCCATGTATCTACAACGCACCCCTAGTCAGGGTGAGAACTTATTTGTAAATTTTGCTTTATAATGTGTTTTTAACCTCTTTCAGTATTTAGCTGTACGCCAACTCTTGGAAGAGTATAACATTATAGCTGTTCTGTGAACAATTTTCAGCTTGTTAAGAACAAAGGATTTTTAAAAATATACATGTAACTTTTAGGATAACCATGTCCAAAATGTATAGCTTATCAGCAACAAACTGCTATGAGGGAATAATACTCAAGATGTACAGTGATAGAACACTTGTTTTACATACTAATGTGAGCTGCTCTTGTAAGCCTCAATGCCTTAGTTATGGTGTTTCTTACAGGATTGGTCAGGTTGAATTCTGCTACCTTCTTTATGTTGTAGCATTTTAACTAAAAATTGCTTGATACCATTTGGCCTCTGTCTAAAAGGTTTGAATAAATTAAAGTGTTGTCAAAATGTGTCTGTTCAGGAAGTTTCATTTCCAGGTGGCTTTGAATATTTTGCCCACAACTTCAAGAATGAAAACAGAATCAAACTTTTAAAAGGGGTCCCTGATGGTGAGACATCTCTCCAACTGCCTAGCTTTGCCTGCAACATGACTAACTGCCATGTCTGATCTGGCCATTTCAACTCCTTTTCATAAACCAAACTTTTAAATTACTCTAGCAAGGCTCTTGCTACGAAACCCTTATCAACTAGGTGCACTACATACACAGACTGAGGCTTCACTTGACATCAAATAATCAAATTTCCCATTTGCAATTAAATAACTCCAAAATCAAATATTTAAAAAAAAGAGATAGATTTCCACTCTTGGGGAGAGATGTTACATTGATGTACTGTCTGTTTGGTCATATCGTTCAGGTGGATTCACTATTCAAGGTAGAGCAAAGAACTCTCTCTCTGTCTTGTCCAACATTCCTCCCTGAAACAACACGATCAAAATATAGCATTAACTGGTCAAGTTATCTTTTGGCTGTTTCTGGGACGTTGCTACACACAAAATGGCTGATAAATTTGTCTATACAACAGGTACTACATTTTAAAAGAATAATTTGTTGTGTGTGAAGCACTTCAGGATATTTCAGCATCATAAAGCACTGTATAATTAAATGCTATGTAGAATTTTAAATGGCATAGAAAATGGGCAACAATATCAACAGCATAACTTCTGACACACTGAGCAATGGCATGAAGTGATGTGTTAGTATTTGAATTTCATTCCGATACAAAGTAGGAGATTCACTCCCATTGCCACATTTACTGAATAGCTGATATGAGTGTTCACATGACATTTTCCTGCAGTTTGCAAATGTTTTCGCATTTACCTTCTAACGGTTGGGTCCCCTGTAGTTGAGTGTCTGTGCTTGCACATAACAGCATTTTTAGAAAAAAACTGCAAGTTAAAGGGTACCCATTTTGTGTAAAAGTAAGCTGTCATGTATTTGGATTTTTTTGTAACCATCTTCTCTATTGTAAAGCAATAATTTGTAAGACAAACACATTTTTAGGCTTGTTCTTTTGGAAAACTTAGAAGTTGCATCAGCCCAACTCAATTTCCTAAATTTAGAAGATGCGAATTATGTACTAGATTTTATAGCAGTTTTGCTGCAAACAGCCATCACCGTTATTTATGTGCAAATCGACAGCAACTACCGGCAATCGCACATGTGCAGTTAAAGGCAGAAATCAGGAAGTTGTTGTCCGAGATGTGACGCTCCTCCAGAAGCGTCCCGAAAATGGTATCTCGCTGTCTGAGTCACCTTTCAAATGCATTAAACGGCATGAAGTTGCTGTACTTGGCTCATAGATACCAACTAAACGCGCCAAAAAAAGTTAGAGCTTGTTCTTTAAACTGCATGGTAAGTCTTAAATACTGCCAAACAACCTCTCTGGCACTGAAAAATAACTTTTACAAGTGTGGAGTCCCATTCCTTCAGCTTTTAATTATTATTGGAGATTTAAAAAAAAAATGTAAATACAATTTTTTGCTTACTTTTTCTGTGTCTCTTTTACCCCTCTCTCTTATTCCAATCTTTCTTTCCCTCTCTTTATTTCGGTTTCTGTACCTGATTTGACTTAGAATCATAGACTGATACAGCACAGAAGCAGGTCATTCGGCCCACTGTGCCTGTGCCGGCTCTTCGGTAGAGCTATAAAATTAATCCCACTCCCGCTCTTTCCCCGTAGCCCTGCAAATTTTTTCCCTTCAAGTATTTATCCAATTCCCTTTTGAATGCTACTATTGAATCTGCTTCCATCACCCTTTCAGGCAGTTCATTCCAGATCATAACAACTCGTTGTGTTAAAAAAAAAGTTTCCTCACGTCACCTCTGGGTCTTTTGCCTATCACCATAAATCTGTGTCCTCTGGTTACTAACCCTTCTGCCACTGGAAACAGTTTCTCCTTATTTACTCTATCAAAACTGTTCATGATTTTGAACACCACTATTAAATCTCTTAACCTTCTCTGCTCGAAGGATAACAACCACAGCGTCTCCAGTCTCTCCAAATAACTGAAGTCCCTCATCCCTGGTTACATTCCAGTAAATCTCTTCAGCACCCTCTCTAAGGCCTTGACATTCTTCCAAAAGTCTGGTGCCCAGAATTGGACACAATGGGGGTGATTTTGCCAGCCCTGGGGAGGCGGGACTGCCGGGAAAATGGCAGGTACCCGACCCGCGCCGGGTCCCATCTCCTGGAGGCGGGAAGGGGATTACAGCCACTTAACTGCTTGTTAACAGGTAGTTAACAGGCAGTTAAGAGGATTATCCCCATTTTTCCAGCAGAGGTGCGGGCTTCCCGACATCGGGAAACCCCGCCAGGGTCAGCGAGGCGAGCAGTGGGTCTGTGGGGGTCGGAGGGTCCAAAAGTGTGCTGTGGAGGTGAGTGATGGGTGCAAGTGTGGAGAGGTAAGTATGTGAGGTGAGTGAAAAGTGATAGAAAAAGTTTCCTTACCTTTGTTTCTTTCTGCAGGCTTCAATCATTGGGGATGCGGAGGCTCCAGCATCTCCACAGCGAGATGACAGAATGGCTGCTGCATTCTCCGATGCAACAGCCGTCCGCTTTCTGCTCACAAAAGAGGTTTGGTGAGCCTTGAGTACAGGAACTCACCAAACAACAGAGAAGGTCAGTGTTTGACAGTTTCTCAAAGCTGTCAAACAATGACAATTCATCTGTCAAAAATTGACAGATGAAACATCATACGCTGACGTTCTCTGTCACTGGCTTTCCCTTAATTGGCCTGCTAAGCCGCTGGGCGGGCTTAACAAGGTTAATCAAGAGAAAATAGCGTGGGTTGGCCACAAGTCGATGGAGGCAGGACTAAAACCCGACAAGCAGCAGTCCCGCCTCCAATTGGCAAAATCACCCCCAATACTTCAGCTGAGGCCTAACCAGTGTTTTAGCATAACTTCTTTGCTTTTGTACACTATTCCTCTACTAATAAAGTCAAAGATCCTGTATGCTTCTTTAACAGCCTTCTCAACTTGCCCTGCCACCTTCAAAGATTTGTGTACATACACTGCCAGGCTTCTCTCTTCCGTCAACCCCTTTAAAATTGTAGAATTTAGTTCACATTGCCTCTCCTCATTCTTCCTACCAAAATATATCACTTCACACTTTTCTGCATTAAATTTAATCTGCCATGAGTCTGCCCATTTCACCAGTCTGTCTATGTTCTCCTGAAGTCTGTTACTATCCTCCTCATTGTTTACTACATTTCCGAGTTTCACTTCATCTGCAAACTGAAATTATGCCCTGTATACCCAAGTCCAGGTCATTAATATATATCAAAAAGAGCAGTGGTCCCAATACTGACCCCTGAGGAACACCGCTGTAGACCTCCCTCCAGTCTGAAGAACAACCGTACACCACTACTCTCTGCCCTCTGTCCCTCAGCCAATTTTGTATCCATGCTACCACTGTCCATAGGCTTTAATTTTGCTAACAAGTCTATTATGTGATACTTTGTTAAACGCCTTTTGAAAGTCTATATACACAACATTAACTGCACTACCCTCATTAACCCTCTCTGTTAATTTATCAAATAACTCAATTAAGTTAGTCAAACATGATTTGCCTTTAACAAATCCATGCTGACTCATTTATTAGCCCATACTTTTCCAAATGCCAACTAATTCTGTCGCGGTTATTGTCTCTAAAAGTTTCCCCCCCACAGACCTTAGGCTGACTGGCCTGTAGTTACTGGATTTATCCCTCTCCCCTTTTTTAAACAGGGGTGTAACATTTGCAGTCCTCTGGCACCATTCCCATATCCAATTGAATTCATTATTCTAACTTACACTTCCTAGTTCAGACTCTGCACTGCTCATTAACGATTCTTTAATCTGATTGGTTAAGTAGATACACAGTTGCTTGACCTGTTCATGCATGTCCCAGATGCCCTGTAGAGGGTGCTGTGCTTTTTGGATGTTTGGCTGACAGCAACTTGCCATGCAAAATCCCATAGAAAATCTATGGGCAAATGCAAGTCCAACCAACGGCTGACACTCAGAGCAAAATTCAACCTAATTTGTCCAGTTTTATCTCCTATCCATACACTTTGATTTGTTTTTTTACATGTTGCTATTTGTACAGTGACTGACATATAGCTTGAAGTTAATACTATTTATAAAATATGTTTAAACCAGTCCTATTTGTGGCTTAACATATTTTGTGAGTCCATCTCACCTCTTGTCCAGTTTTGGATTTGATCCAAACGTGACGACCGCTCCACTTGCTGACCACAACCTTTCAAGAGTTTTTCCTTTATGGCACTGGGGGCAAGGGTCTGGTGGTGGAACATGAAGCTGTCCCGCGAGAAGTCCAGCGCACGCATACAGCAGTGCTGATTCCGGGAGATTGCGATCGAACTTCTGATTATTTTTGTGATTCACATGACAGCACCTGAAGCATTTAATACTTCGACAATTTATAGATATATTCACGACCTAGTATATCTATAATATATTAAAATTATTATATGTGCACGTACTTCTTAACCACAAAATCTTTTGTTTTTGTTTCAGTTTGTGTCAACCTTGCCATTATAAATTCCTAAATCCACCTTTATAATGGAAACTGCCGAAGTAAACTTGCTACACTGTAAGTACAATCTCATGCATGCTGTAAGTACAATCTCATGCCAGTGGTACACTGTAAGTTTTGCATCTCCCAGTTCATAAGAACATAAGAATTAGGAGCAGGAGTAGGCCATATGGCCCTTTGAGGCTGCTCCGCCATTCAATAAGCTCATGGCTGATCTTCGACCTCATCTCCACTTTCCCACCCGATCCCCATATCCCTTGATTCCCCTAGAGTCCAAAGATCTATCTATCTCAGCCTTGAATATACTAAACGACTCAGTATCCACAGCCCTTTCGGGTAGAGAATTCTAAAGATTCATAAACTCAGTGAAGAAATTCCTCCTCATCTCAGTCTTAAATGGCCGACGACTTATCCTGAGACTATGCCCCCTAGTTCTAGACTCTCCAGCCAGGGGAAACAACCTCTCAACATCTACCCTGTCAATCCCCCTCAGAATCTTATATGTTTCAATGAGATCACCTCTCATTATTCTAAACTCCAGGAGAGTATCGGCCCGATCTACTCAATCTGATAATACTGCACAGAAACTCCTATGCTCCAACCACCTCTAACTTTCTGCTTCCCAAACTACAATAATTTTAAATAATAGAAAATCAAATATATTTAAAAAGGACAGGGTGCATTGCTTTCAAATGGGGATTGGCTTACATCTGTGCGGCCAGAGGCAATTATTGTCCATCCTCTAACCCTGCTTCACCTGAAGACTGCACTTGGTCTTGACTCTCCATGTGCAACACCACAGATTGACCAGTATTAAACTAATAATACATGCTTCCATTTATTTACTGTAGGTTTCAAAAGGTAAGAGTACAGTTGAATTAATTTACATTGAGGACTAATATGGGAATTTTCTATATCTTCAGCATCATTCTATGGAAAAGCAAAACTTGAAGGGGTATATAGTCATGTCCTGAAAAACCCACTGAAACTTGTACTGCCCACCACAGTGTGGAAATTTCTACCTGTGATTAACTTAGGAGGAAATACAAAGAAGGAAAGAAATTGCATTTCTATAGTGCCTTGTCACATACTCAGGATGCACCAAAATGCTTTACAACCGGTTTGTGACAGCAAATTCCCACAAACAACAAATAAAGGAATACAATAACAAAAACTTACATTTATATAGTGTTTATATTTATTATATATATATTTATATCTCAGGAATGACCTGATCATGTGTTTTTGGGGTGTTGATTGTAGGAGGAATGTTGGCCGGGACACCAAGAGAACTCCTGGATCTTTCAATAGTGCCAGGAGATCTTTTACATCCACCAGATGGGCCTCGGTTTAATGTCTTATCTGAAAGACAACACCTCTGACAATGCAGCACTCAGTCAGCATTATCCTGAAGCATTGGCCTGATTCCAAAAGGAAAATCTTAATTGCTAAAACACAGATTTAATAAACAGAGCAGTTCTTTAATATTTAATGGAAGCTACTAGTTTTGTCATTTCATCATGGCTACAAAATGCATGTTTTTAGACTTACTAAGTAGTTATCATGAACTGCGTGGAGCCCTGTTTAATGTGTGTTAACCGATTCATTTATCACTTTACATCACCAGCTTAATGAAAAATCTAAGTACTGAAATCTGGTTTTTATCAGGAGTTGTAGAACTGAATATATGCACGAGAAAAACTAGGGATGAGAAATGGCCCATTGGCCCTTAAAATACATTACTCTCGTATAGTAACTCTCCCATCATAGCATCTTATGTTGAATGATCCCAGTGTTTTTGTTTCTATTCCCTTGCTTGGTAGATTATTCCAAACATTTTTCTGAAAGATTTTTCCCTTGACAGGTGTTTGAAATTTACTTTGAATTAATTTCCATTTATGTCCTCGGGTTCTAATTTCTCAGTGTACTCTGAAGTAACAACAAGGGTTTATCTCACCTTTACCATTAAATAGTTGATGTACTCTTGATTTGTTTCCAGGTCTCTGCTGGCCCCCATCCTCCTCCCATTAATCCAGATTAGTCTTTACACAGAAGAATGGTCTTACCTTCATTACAAAGTATCCCTGCTGCCTCCCGACAGAAAACCAGTGAAATTAATGCCCATTAAACACAGCTGGGTAGGATCAAGGCCAAAAATATGCAATTGCTTTACAGAAGCACACTTTTTTTTTTAATTTCTCTTTAGTCTGTAGCTGTCAAGTTGCCAAGTCGGACGTATTTTCTACAGTCGGACTATGTTGGCATTTCCCTGTGTGCTCGAAGTTTTGTTCTGCTGCCAACACATACATCTACCCAGTACCAACCCTGCTTTGATCCTTCTTTGTTCATTTAGTCCTAATTTCAACAAACCTCTGACCCTCTGAGCTCCAGGATTACCAGCACTAACACAAATGCGGTTGCAATCATTTCATACGATGAAATTTAAAATGTTAACATGGTGACCCTTCTCAACTCACAGATGATCTGATACAAGAAATTAGATGGGTAGTATTTTACAATCCATAACAACCATCATCAATTACTGAGCATCTGTGATTAAAACATAATGGCTGCCTGGAGTATTTACCAGGTAACATCACCTGAAACTCAATAAAATTACCACTCTGGCATCCCTTCCATGCATTGATTTATTACTAACCTTATGCTAATTTCCCACTTGTTACTTATGCCGCATGCAGACTCTTGGGATAAACTGAGATCATACGGTTTCCTAGTCTTCATCCTATTTATTTTGCTCTATACTGAATCAATAATCTATATATTTTGCATGATTTCAAGCACTATTGGGTATCCATACTTAAGTCTACTTTAAGCAGTGTTCACTTACTGTGTAAACAGTAGGGTTCTGCTGCGACTGAAGAAAGATGAGACATGCCATTAAGCTTACTTCCCCTTATGCCTAATTAGTGTAGTCCTTCTTGAAGCTGTCATAGATGCTCTTCAACTATTAGAAATGTACCTTTTGAAATTCTAGATAAACATACATTTCTCCAGCTAACTTGCCTGATCCACTTTTCTAATCATTCTTTGTCAAGTGTCTTTTGTTACAGCCTCTCCTTATCGAGTTCAATCTGTTGAGCTAAGCCTCCTCAACCTCTCTGCCACCTGCAGCAAGAAGAGTTACATGGAAATCTTAAGCTTGAAATCCTTCCTCTGGTAGTCAGTGTCGTTATTTTCAACCAAGTAGTAGTCAACTTGGAACAGCAAATATACCCTTTAATGAATAGAAGAACTTAGAATCCAGACAATAAAAGCTACCTTAACTAGTGGTTTTGAGATGTAATTAGTCAATCAAAAACAGAAAAATATCAATCTCCTATTCATCAGTGGTCTCCACATCTGGAGGAGAGGGTGAAGCAAAGAATTTGTAATTTATGTAGATAGCAGCTCCTACTTATAAATGTGACATTTGAACATAGGAGAGGGGGTGGGAGGGGGAGAAAAACATAGAAACATAGAAGATAGGAGCAGGAGTAGGCCATTTGGCCCCTCGAGCCTGCTCCGCCATTTAATGAGATCATGGCTGATCATCCAAATTCAGTACCCTGTCCCTGCTTTCTCCCCATATCCCTTGATCCCTTTAGCCTTAAGAAATATATCTAACTCCTTCTTGAATATATTTAATGAGTTGGCCTCAACGGCCTTCTGTGGTAGAGAATTCCACAGGTTCACCACTCTCTGGGTGAAGAAATTCCTCCTCATCTCAGTCCTAAATGGCTTACCCCTTATCCTTAGACTGTGACCCCTGGTTCTGGACTCCCCCGCCATTGGGAACAACATTCCTGCATCTAGTCTGTCTAGTCCTGTTAGAATTTTATAAGTTTCAATGAGATCCCCTCTCATTCTTCTAAACTCTAGCGAATACAAGCCCAATCGTCCCAATCTTTCTTCATACGTCATTCCTGCCATCCCAGGTATCAGTCTGGTGAATCTTCGCTGCACTCCCTCCATGGCAAGAACATCCTTCCTCAGATAAGGCGACCAAAACTGCACACAATACTCAAGGTGTGGTCTCACCAAGGCCCTGTACAACTGCAGCAAGACATCCTTGCTCCTGTACTGGAATCCTCTCGCTATGAAGGCCAACATACCATTTGCCTTCTTAACCGCCTGCTGCACCTGCATGCTTACCTTCAACGACTGGTGCACAGGGACTCCCAGGTCTCGTTTCACTTCCCCTTTTCCCAATCTATTGCCATTCAGATAATAATCTGCCTTCCTGTTTTTGCCACCAAAGTGGATAACCTTGCATTTATCCACATTATACTGCATCTGCCATGCATCTGCCCAATCACCCAACTTGTCAAAATCATACTGGAGTTTCTCTGCATCCTCCTCACAACACACACGCCCACCCAGCTTTGTGTCATTTGCAAACTTGGAGATATTACATCTAGTTCCCTCGTCTAGATCATTAATATATATTATGAATAACTGGGGTCCTAGCACCGATCCCTGCGGTACCCCACTAGTCACTGCCTGCCACTCGAAAAAAGACCCGTTTATTCCAACTCTTTGCTTCCTGTCTGACAACCAGTTCTCTATCCAAGTCGGTACCTTACCCCCAATCCCATGTGCTTTAACTTTGCACGCTAATCTCTTATGCGGGACCTTATCGAAAGCCTTCTGAAAGTCCAAATACACCACATCCACTGGTTCTCCCTTATCTATTCTACCAGTTACATCCTCAAAAAATTCCAGTAGATTAGTCAAGCATAATTTACCTTTTGTAAATCCATGTTGACTTTGTCCGATCCTGTCACTGTTTTCCAAGTGCTCTGCTATTACATCTTTCATAATGGACTCTAGCATTTTCCCCACTACCGATGTCAGGCTTACCGGTCTATAATTCCCCGTTTTCTCTCTCCCACCTTTTTTAAATAGTGGGGTAACATTAGCTACCCTCCAATCCATGGGGACTGTTCCAGAGTCTATAGAATTTTGGAAGATGACCAGCAATACATCTACTATTTCTAGGGCCACTTCCTTAAGTACCCTAGGATGTAGATTATCAGGCCCTGGGGATTTATCGGCCTTCAATCCCTTCAATTTCCCGAACACCATTTCCCTACAAATACTGATTTCATTCAGTTCTTCCCTCTCATTAGACCCTTACAAACTAAGTGGCAAGTAGGAAATTTTGCAAGTTTAGGGAGCACATACAATGACATGAATCTGCCCATTTTGTCTGACTGTAAATGGACACGCATCAGGCACAGGCACGATGGGCCGAATGGCCTCCTTCTGTGCCGTAAACTTCTATGATCAGCCCCCTAGGTTGTCTTGCAAGGATCTCCTGTATCAGACGCATTTAAGATTGCAATGCAACAACGGGCTCTAAATTATTGCTCGAATATCTGCCTCACTGCAGAATGTTAAGCAATTAGTAGGTTGCTTGCTCCGCTGCAAAGATAGCACAGGATAAACTTGCAATAATTGCTTACAATGAGGCAGGAATAAATGAGTTACAGGTTATAAAGAAAAGAAAAAACTTGCATTTATATAGCACCTTTCACAACCGCAGGATGTCCCAAAGTGCTTTACAGTCAATTAAGTACTTTTGAAGAGTAGTAACTGTTGTAATGTAGGGAAACGCGGCAGCCAATTTACGCAAAGCAAAGTCTTAAAACAGCAATAAGATAATGACCAAATAGTGATGTTGGTTGAGGGATAAATATTGGTCAGCACATTAGGGAGAACTCCCCTCCTCTTCTTCAAAATAGTGCCATGGGATCTTTTACATCCACCTGACAGGGTAGACGGGGCCTTGGTTTAACGTCTGATCCGAAAGACAGCACCTCCGACCGTGCAGCACCCAACAACAACAACTTTTATTTATATAGCGCCTTTAACATAGTAAAACATCCCAAGGCACTTCACAGGACTATTAAAAGATTAAAACTTTGACACCGAGCCACATAAGGAGAAATTAGGGCAGATGACCAAAAGCTTGCTCAAAGAGGTAAGTTTTAAGGGGCGTCTTAAAGTAGAAAAGAGAGGTAGAGAGGCGGAGGGGTTTAGGCAGGGAATTCCAGAGCTTAGGGCCTAGGCAACAGAAGGCACGGCCATCAATGGTTGAGCGATTATAATCAGGGATGCTCAAGAGGGCAGAATTAGAGGAGCGCAGATATCTCGGGGGGTTGTGGGGCTGAAGGAGATTACAGAGATAGGAAGGGGCGAGGCCATGGAGGGGTTTGAAAACAAGGATGAGAATTCTGAAATCGAGGCATTGCTTAACCGGGAGCCAATGTAGGTCAGCGAGCATGGGGCTGATGGGTGAACGGGACTTGGTGCGAGTTAGGACACGGGCAGCCGAGTTTTGGATGACCTCAAGTTTACATCGGGTAGAATGTGGGAGGCCAGCCAGGAGTGCGTTGGAATAGTCAAGTCTAGAGGTAACAAGGGCATGGATGAGGGTTTCAGCAGCGGATGAGCTGAGGCAAGGGTGGAGACGGGAAATGTTACGGAGATGGAAATAGGCAGCCTTAGTTATGCCGCGGATATGTGGTCGGAAGCTCATTTCAGGGTCAAATATGACACCAAGGTTGCGAACAGTGTGGTACAGCCTCAGACAGATGCTAGGGAGAAGGATGGAGTCGGTGGCTAGGGAACGGAGTTTGTGGCGGGGACCAAAAACAATGGCTTCGGTCTTCCCAATATTTAATTGGAGAAAATTTCTGCTCATCCACAACTGGATGTCGGACAAGCAGTCTGACAATTTAGAAACCGTGGAGGGGTCGAGAGAAGTGGTAGTGAGGTAGAGCTGGGTGTCGTCAGTGTACATGTGGAAACTGACGCTATGTTTTCGGATGATGTCGCCAAGGGGCAACATGTAGATGAGAAATAGGAGGGGGCCAAGGATAGATCCTTGGGGGACACCAGAGGTAACGATGTGAGAGCAGGAAGAGAAGCCGCTGCAGGTGATTCTCTGGCTACGATTAGATAGATAAGAATGGAACCAGACGAGTGCGGTCTCACCCAGCTGGACAATGGTGGAGAGGTGTTGGAGAAGGATGGAGTGTCAAAGGCTGCAGACAAGTCAAGAAGAACGTGGAGTGATAGTTTACCTTTGTCACAGTCAAAAAGGATGTCATTTGTGACTTTGATGAGAGCCGTTTCGGTACTGTGGCAAGGGCGGAAACCTGATTGGAGGGATTCAAACATGGAATTGCGGGAAAGATGGACACAGATTTGGGAGGCGACAACACATTCAAGGACTTTGGAGAGGAAAGGCAGGTTGGAGATGGGGTGGTAGTTTGCAAGGACGGAGGGGTCAAGGGTTGTTTTTTTGAGAGGGGTGATGACGGCAGATTTGAGGAAGAGTGGGACAATACCTGAGGAGAGAGAACCGTTAACAATGTCAGCTAACATGGGAGCCAGTAAAGGAAGTTGGGTGGTCAGCAGTTTAGTGGGAATAGGGTCGAGGGAGCAGGAGGTGGGTCTCATGGACAAGATGAGCGCGGAGAGGTCATGAGGGGAGATCGGAGAGAAACTGGAGAAAGATGTGAGTTCAGGGGTAGGTCAGGGGGGATCCTTAGAGAAAGTTTAGCCCGGTGGGCTAGGGGAAGGAAGGGAAGTGGCAGAGGCAGCTGAATGGATGGTCTCAATCTTAGAGACAAAGAAGTCCATGAGCTCGTCACACTTGTTGGAGGTGAGGGTGGAGGAGACAGGGGAGAGGGGTTTAAGAAGACGGTTAGCAGTAGAGAATAGGAGCCGGGGTTTATCTTTGCATTCCAGAATGATTCTGGAATAGTGAGTAATGTTGGCAGATGAGAGCAAGACCCGATAATGCTTCATGTGGTCCAGCCAGATCTGGCCTCTCTCCCTCAGTTCTGCACTGATGAGTCAGTCTAGATTATGTGCTCAAGTCTCTGGAGTGAGACTTGAACCCACAAAGATAAATTTTGTTGCATATATACTTTCAACAATTACTTAGCACTGAAAGGGGTTCTGGAGCCTTACCTTGACAGCTTTTTTCAGGTCAGCCATCTTCTTTCTGACCTGTATCTAGGGCTTGGTGGGTCATACAAACAGTAATATCTGTCTGCTATCTGTGGGCAGGCTTGCTGCACCTGCCACTTGGGAGGAGGTTGCCCTTCTGTCCCATACATGACAGCCCTCCTACCCCACACTCCTTATAACTGCAGCTCTAGTTCTGTATCATTGAAACACATAGTTTGCTCTGAAGAATCCACCATTTTCCAGGAATTTCAGAATGCTTAACCACTCTCCTGCTTTCCCCTGCACAAACTCAGGGGTTTAAGAAACTGCTTAAGCAATTCAAATCCTGCTCAACTGTTTGTGAGAACTCAGGTGATTTTCACGATTGAAAAAAGGCATTATACGTGTATAATAAATTCATATCTGTCATAGATACCTTTTTAGGTTCAGTGGCATCAGTCACTTCATAAGTGGTTGGAGCATCTTACCTTTATGGGAGTTGGCACACACTGGCCAATATCGATCTATGAAATGGTGTAATCTAAGAGCTGAACAATAATATCCCCTTGGGATCGAAACTGGATTTGGTATCTTTCTCAAGAGAGCTTCTTCAATCCTTTTAAAGGCAGACCGAGCACACACTTTGGTGAGATGAGGCTTGCTACGAATTGATAAGCTGCTTTATTTTACAGTAAGATGAACATACAGAACAGCAGTTATGATCAGATTCACTAATTCAAACAGTACAACTTATCTTCACGTAATAATACAAAATAGAGCACACACCACTCTTCCCCACATTGCTGGGGGTCATCTTATTTGAACAAGATCATTTCTGACAATTCCCTCCTGCACTCCAACCTTGTTGTTGCCTTTGCTGCCTGACTGCTACACAGCATTGGCCCAGATTTTCCTGTCAAAATAGCTATGAGGTTAATGGCAATCTCTGTTGTTTATGCACAAATGCTACAGCAACTTCAGGCGAGGAGCAGATGTGCGGTTAAACGTTGCTGTCTGAGTTGCACCGCTCCACCATTAGCTTTGTGAAAACAGCATCTCGCTGTCTACCTCACCATTGAAATTCATTGAATGGGATGAAGTTGCTGTATTTGTGCGGTAGATACGAACTAAACTCATCACAGAAAGTTAAGTCATGTCCATTCCAGTCTAAGTACCCTTTTAGCAATGTGATAAGTGTTAATTACTGCCAAATAACCTCTCTGGCACTGAAAATTAACTATTACAAGTGTGGAGTCTCATTCCTTCAGGTTTAAATTGTTGTTGGAGTCGCTATCCTTGGCGGGGGGGGGGGGGGGGGGGTTCCGTTCCTCGACCCTGGGGCCGAGTTGCGATCCCCGGGGAGGGGTTCCGAACCCCAACCCCGCGAAGGGGTAGACTTGGGGGGCTGGAAGAAAGCACTCCTGCTCCTCCCGGCCCACAAGGTTTGCTCCCCGAGGCTGTAGCCGCCTCGTTGCAGCTATTGGGAATCCCGAGATCCGGGATCCCTGCAGTTAAACCTGCAAAGCAGGTTAAAGTAGAGGCTTCAGGCTTCATTATAATATTTAAATTGCCAACCCGCCTCATAGTAGCGGATTGGCAGCCCGCACCCCCAGCACCGCCCCCCCCTCCCACCCCCCCCCCCCCCCCCGCCTGAGTGAAAAGTGAAAGTGGGCGGGTTGGGGTCGGGTTTTACATTTTTCCAACTTACACTTCCCCCCCACTCCTCCAACCCATCCGTTCTTACCTGTGAAAATTCCGGCCAATGTGTTTATTGACCAGGTGAGCATTCTTATGAAAACCTGTAGCAATGCAGCATTAATCTCTGATTAGCAAAGCTGCAGAAATTTCCAGGCTATAGCTTGAACTCTGATAAATTCAGTAATGCCAAACTTAACTTTTTGTTACATTATTTCACTGACCTATGTCAGCAGGCTTTCCTCCAATTCTGGAAAAGCTGCTGACCACCCATGTTTAGCCATATTGTTAGTCACATTGAACTCTTACATTTCTCATCTACATGGCACCTCTTACAAGGTTTTTTAAAATTCACGGTACAAATTGGAGGGTGTGCAGTATACGTGTTGATTTTGTGCTAAGTCACTGACTTATCAAACTCGTAATTCCTTCTTCTTTATCGGACTTTGTATCGAGTGAGAAATAATCTTTGTATCGTTCAAAATTCACAGCTGGTCTTCCATCTTCTAACAGCAGTCTATCAAGCCCACTCATTCCACAGACCATGAACAATCTTGATGACCAGTACAACATTAACAGGCTTTGTGTAAAGCTACAGATTAAAAGAAGCTTTTACCCCCCCCATCCCCCCCACAGAGCCGTTGATATGTGAACAAACTCCAGTAAGAAACAGTCAATACAGTGTTGTTGAATTCTTTCGAAGAAGAATTGGATAATTATCTGGTTAGGAATGAATACAGGAATAAGAGTGGACAGAAATCTTCAAATATTCCATGGAATGTGATCATTCCTGTGCTGTTGTGTCCAGGAACTGTGTGGTGACAGCTACCTTCTTAGTTGAGCAGTGGAGTTGTGGGGAGTAACAGATGTTTTGGAGTTTTGCTTGATTATCTCTGAGGATTGGAGGGAGTGGGAGATTTTGCCAAAGTTTCCATCAGGTGATTTTGCCAATGGGGGCGCGTTGGAGGCGGGACTGCTGCTTGTCGGGTTTTAGTCCCGCCTCCATCGACTTGTGGCCAACCCACGCTATTTTCCCTTGATTGACCTTGTTAAGCCCGCCCTGCGGGCTCAGCAGGCCAATTAAGGGAAAGCCGGTGACAGAAAACATCAGCGTATGACGTTTCATCTGTCAAAAATTTTTGACAGATAAATTGTCATCGTTTGACAGCTTTGAGAAACTGTCAAACACTGACATTCTCTGTTGTTTGGTGAGTTCTTGAACTCAAGACTCACCAAACCTATTTTCTGAGCAGAAAACAGATGGTTGTTGCATCGGAGAATGTAGCAGCCATTCTGTCATCTCTGCCGTGGAGATGCCAGAGCCTCCGGATCCCCAACGATTGAAGCCTGCAGGAAGAAACAAAGGTAAGGAAACTTTTTCTAAGACTTTTCACTCACCTCACATACTTACCTCTCCACACTTACACCCATCACTCACCTCCACAGTGCACTTTTCGACCCCTCTCATCCCTGCAGACCCACTGCTCGCCTCACTGACCCTGGCGGGGTTTCCCGACGTCGGGAAGCCCGCACCTCTATTGGAAAAATGGGGATAATCCTCTTAACTGCCTGTTAACTACCTGTTAACAGGCAGTTAAGTGGCTGTAATCCCCTTCCCGCCTCCAGGAGACGGGACCCGGCGCGGGTCGGGTACCCGCCTCCTGGGAAGATGGCACGGAGGCAGGTTGGGGGCGGGATGGGTACCGGCCCCCAGATTCTACCATTTTCCTGGCAGTCCTGCCTCCAAACCCGCCTCCCCAGGGCTGGCAAAATCGCCCCCATGGAGTGGAGATCAGGATCGGGTTGATTGTACAAGATCTGTGAAATAGTGGCCTTGGTGAAATGAAGGTTTTTTTTCTCTTTCCATGATCTCCTATACACTTACATCAACTGATGGAGAAACAAATACCTCTGGAACTGATCGATTAAGTATTTAATGCTTCTCAAATTATATGAAATTGCAGCAATTTTCAAAAACTGTATTTATAACATGTTTGTAGTGTGGAAACCATGGGAATATTGGACTAGATCATAACTGCACTGTGTTGGGAATCAAAATGCTCATGGATTTTTAAGAGTAGTACTGCACTTACAGTTTGCTGAACCAAGTTAAAGTAATAACCGTAGGGTTTACTTTCATACAGTACCCATCAATAAGTTTGAAGATGGTCTCAAATGTTTGGTTTTCACAGCAAGTCAGAGATACATACCTATAATAGCTCCAAATTCACATTAGCTCCATATTCATCTCACTGGCTGAATCAATTCATACTTTGCGTTGGAACAGCCCCATTAAATAATAATAAGCATTATGGGGAATTTCAAAATGGCAGCCATGGACAAATGCAAGAGATGGCTTACCAACCATAATTGTGAACATTACTGATCTCTGTTGATACTTATCTATTTAAAATTAAAATTAAAACAACGACAAATAACTTTAAAATCAATATTTAAACATCTGATATCATCAGAATCATTGCTGCTTATAAATGATTCAATCTGCTGATTTTTGGAAGTGCATGCTGTATCACAGTCACTCAGTATTGGATACCTGCATATTTGCAGATTGTTCAGCTGGAGTGTGTTACCAAACAGCTGTGCCACGCCCAATTATGAGATGTGGGAATATCTCCATACACAGCCAAACCAGATAACTCTCAAACAATATTGTCACAGCCAAAATTTTAGTCAGACTCAACATTTTCTATATTTTCAGTTCATGCTAGCCATGAGGTATTTTATCCCTTGTATCTTTTAAAATGTCATTGTGATAGCACATTTGTGGAAATATAATTTTTATTCCAACTGGTATGTTGAGCACTATAATCTAAATCGCTTGTAAATCTCAAATAAGATTTCAACTGTGATATGTAAATTATCACCAAATATTACTGTCGTAGTTACATACAAAATGAAAACTTTAACAGAGATGTGGATATGACTTTTCACCAATGGTTGACATTTAAACCGTCTGAGTATCACAGCAGGGTGGAGTAGTCTTTTCAAATAATAATTGTGCACCATTTTTATTTATATTAGGTTTATTTATTATCTTTTATACATTAGACATTTGTCTCTTCAGGTTAAAAGTAGTGTTACATTGACTAAGGTATCATTGTAATTCATACTGGATTCTGCACAATGCTTACCTTAGTCAAATGCTTCATCTAGATAAATGAATACCTGCGCTTTTGAGATTTTTAAAAGATTGAAAATAATGCTTTTCTTTAAAATGTTTTCAAAATAACCAGTGTACACTTCTGTCAAAATCTGCAGTCATTTTTGATTGATTACTGCACAAGCCTTCTCACTTGGCTTTCTGCTCTGCTTTCCAGAATCTTTACAAGGTTTAAAATGGATTATTAAATAATTACTTTTAGATGGATAAGGCAGTTAATGACACTTGTCAGTTTAAAGAAATGAGCATAACAGTCAAGAAGACATTGCAAGCTATTAGTCAGGATCCATTACCTAGTGCAATTCTCAATAATCAAAGATCACATCATGTAAGCTTTAAAATAGTGGAGTGCTGCTATAAAAATATCAAACCTACATAACAATATTTTACCTCCACACACTAAACTGGAAAGCTTTGCATTACAGCAGGCTCAACAAACATGGTAGCACAGTATTTAATCCTCTGATTTTTACCAGTTACTGTAAAAATATTTTAAGCCATTTTACATTTCTCATTAAAAGTCTGATCTGTTGTTTCTTTGAAATGGCGCTGCATCATATATATGTGACATCCTTTCCCAAAACACCAACGGTCCCCCTTTAATATCAGCACCGAGGTGCAAGTAGCATATAAATAGACTGTTAGCCAAACTACTGTTGAAGTTCTCCACGTTTCTCGGAGTATCCAGCTGAGGAGTTGCCGCCTTCTTTTGCCGAACCTTCCAGTGAAGAGCACTTTCAAAGTGCAATCATTTGAGGAGAAGCAACAGAAATCTCCAGAACCACGACGCCCATCATTTGTCAGACTACCCTGAAACAGTCATGGAAACCAAGCATTTTTGAATAATATCCTTGCAATCTAGCTGTAAGCTTATGCCAAAATTAAACTCAGGGAATCCAGGACAGATCTGCATTTGTACCTTTAAATACGAGGGCATCCTATTTGTTTATTCTGTCAGCTCAGACTACAAAGGAATTTATACGGTTGTTTTTTTGTTAAATTTGGAAGTTGAAAGCCTGTTTTCTTCTTTAAAATTTTCAGTGTCAACACAAAATATGATCAATCTTGATTAAAAATAAACAGCCCAAAGCCAGAACAAATGTGGGTGTTTGAGCATTGCAAGATCATTTTAATGTTTACTGTTAGCCTGAAGAAAAACAAACAGCAATTTTATTATATACACACACTTTTCCTTTATTTTGTACTGATTCCATTCAAATATTCCTGCTGGCAGCGCAGTTGGGTGTGATTTCAGTGTAACTGTGTGCGTGTGTGTGTTATGTGCGACAGCCAGGAAAGGAAACGGAAGAGATTCTCTCCAACATTTACTGCACCTCACTGAGTTCTCAGGCAAAATTAATGAAAATAAACATATGTTTTTTTCTCCTCCCTTATGCAACACCATCTGATTGCCAGAAATTCATTTTAAACCCAAACTAAAGTTTTTTTTTTATTTCTGGGGAGTTGAAATAAACGTTGAATAACCTAAAATAATTAAACTAAAATCCTTCCTCCCCCTCCCCCCCCACCCCCCCACCGCCTCTAACTCAAAATTCTCCTGCTATATGCAGATTCAGTTGGCAGTAAGGAGCCAGTGGGGACAATATGGTTCTCCACAAGAGATCTTGGATGCAGTTATAGGACAATTTCACTCAGTGAGAAAAAGCAATATGGGCATAAATGTTATACTGCCAATTTTCTTCTTACTGGAGAACATCTCTTAGCTTAGACTGCTTACCTCAAAATGAGGAAAAATATGTTGGATTAACATCTTAAAACATTAGTCATGCAAAACAATCAATTGCCTCAGGAAATGTTCCTGTGAGGCAAGATTTTTTAAATATTTATAAAGGTACGAGATATATTTTTGCAACCAATGTCAGCATCAGCAGTCTCAGATCTTAGATAAAAATGATATCCCACCATTCTGGCCTACAACTATGATGTAACCCCAATCTTGGAAGAACTGCTACTATTATTACTACTACTAGAAACATAGAAAAATAGGAGCAGGAGTAGGCCATTCGGCCCTTCGAGCCTGCTCCGCCATTCAATATGATCATGGCTGATCCTCTATCTCAATACCATATTCCCGCTCTCTCCCCATACCCCTTGATGCCTTTTGTGTCTAGAAATCTATCTATTTCCTTCTTAAATATATTCAGTGACTTGGCCTCCACAGCCTTCTGTGGTAGAGAATTCCACAGGTTCACCACCCTGAGTGAAGAAATTTCTCCTCATCTCAGTCCTAAATGTCCTACCCCGTATCCTGAGACTGTGACCCCTCGTTCTAGACCCCCCAGCCAGGGGAAACATCCTCCCTGCATCCAGTCTGTCTAGCCCTGTCAGAATTTTATATGTTTCAATGAGATTCCCTCTCATTCTTCTAAACTCTAGTGAATACAGGCCTAGTCGACCCAATCTCTCCTCATACGACAGTCCTGCCATCTCAGGAATCAGTCTGGTGAACCTTCGCTGCACTCCCTCTATGGCAAGTATATCCTTTCTTAGGTAAGGAGACCAAAACTGCACACAGTACTCCAGGTGTGGTCTCACCAAGGCCCTGTACAACTGTAGTAAGACATCCTTGCTCCTGTACTTCTAAAAATAACAACACTAACTTGCATTTAGATAGCATTTTAACATTAAAAAAAATCTCAAGGGGGGAAAAATTCAGTTGCGCTCCCTTTGGGGCGCTAACGTCACCAGCGCCCTGAAAAAGTTAGTGTCCCTGCACCATAAATTCAGTAGTAGCGCCCCAAGCAGGAAGCGCTCCCCCTCCTTCTTGGGGCGCTACCAGTGAATTTTGCAGCGCTGCATGCAACAGCGCCACGCACGGCAGCACATAGCGCCGCATCATTGTAGGCCTCCCTCCCCTGATTAAAGGGGTGGGGCCCAGCACTGCGCGCACTGGGGTCCTGCTGAGCGATCACGGCCAGCACCCTGAACAAAAAAGGGGAGGGGGGGCAGGAGCTGGCAGTTGGCCAAAGCAACTGGCTGCCCGGCACCTGCCCTTTAAGTAGCGCCACCTGTGGCTGCAAAAATGGCCCCTGACCCTGTCGGACATATCGTCCGGCGGTAGGTCAGGGGGCGCAACCCAAGGTTGTGGCTGGGGCGCGAGCGGGGCGCTGCGCACGGTGATCACATCATTGCCAGCGGCGCAGCGCCGCGCAGTGCTACCGGCTACCGCCGCCACTAACCTCCCGCTGAATTTCCCGGGAGGCGTTAGCAGCGCCGTGACTGGGCACTAGGAGATTTGCACCCTGTTAGTGCCCCCGGGAGCGCTAACGTGAGGCGCAAATCAACCCAATTTTCCCCCAAGGTGTTTCACTGAAACACAGTCAGACAAAAATGCCATCAATCTTTGAGGCATCTGTGAATATGTCAATTAATATTAAATTATAAAATGGTTTTATACTATGCATTCCATACCCTAGGATTTCCTTACACTCTCATAGCTACCAGAAAGAGGAGGACACTATACTCAGTCCCTTGTAACATCACAGCCAGGTCGCTCCTATCCGTACACACGCAGGCAAGCCAGGCACTTCCAGCAGAGGTTGCGGGAAAGTGATCAGGATTGGAAACACTGGCTGATCTTCCCTCCCTCACCCAGGAGCACTAGGACCAACAACTCTCACCCCATCTGAGATCAACTAATTCAGCCCAGATCAAGGAATGCTCTTGGTACCTTCCTCGCTTGTACAGCTCACCCTATTTACTGCCCAAATCTGCTAAATGATTAGGGAGTGATACCCCATATCAAAAAAGCACTAATTTTAATCCATTTCAATGATAGTCTGAACAATAATTGCAATCTCAGAAGTTTTATTCATCAAAATGGGTGAATAGGCCATGGTAAGTAACAATGTAGGGATTTAACCTGCAGCCATTACTAGGAACTAACACTGCTCAATATTATAAATAACCATTCATCATCATATTTTCTGCATACTTGAAGATTCAGCAGTAAATGTTATGGACTATTTCAGGAAGAAACTAGCGTAAAGCAGTTACTGAGCTAGACAGTGGGATGAATTTTGTTCATCTTAGAACCACTGGCTTGGGTGCCATTGCACTGCGTCTTTCAATGCCTCAGGGTATTGTTTTGACTGTCTCACACTGCCAACTGAATATTAATAATACCATTTACAGCTATGTTGATGAGTGTCTGTGCAAGAATAGTGCAGCAGTGCTGGGGAGAAAATATCTACACATGGTGCAGGACAAGTGTCAAAACTCTTTCCTCCACTGGGTCAAAAGTGAAGGCTTTTTTGGTCGGTGGTTGAGGGGTGGGGGGCGGGGGGGAGGAAGCAACTGCAGATTTTTTTTTAAAATACCGACAACTGAAAAAAATGACGCTCTCTTAATACACAATTAGTGCCTGTGCTAGCTTTATGGGACAGAACCAATTATACCGCAAGGAACTGGATCCCTAGCTAATGCTTTCTCATCCAAGGCCAGGAATGCTGAGGTCCACTGCATCACTCCACTGCCATTCCAGCTATCCGAGCACAGACCCTCCGGGGTCTGGGACCCTCCTGTCCTGTGTGGCTCAGTGCCACACCATACAGTGCATTTCTTCACTGATCCGTCCAGGACTAGTGTCTACTGGCTGATGTGAAGAAATACCAGTTGAAAAATTGATCAGCACTTTTCCTTTCGTCTCTGGGACTTGGATTTCAATCCATTCCAGGCTGATGAGGCAAAAGTCTCCTTTCTTTATTATCTTTAAGAGTCCAAAATAAAATGATCTGGGCCAAATCACATCAGGTCCAAGCAGGTATAAATGGTCATGACATAACCTCGCAATCTCACTTATCCTTGATGAATAGTTAGTATGGAAAACAGAAATGTCACATTGCAGTAGGGGTATTCTTCCGATATGGAGAGAAGGCATATCATTGCGTGGAGTACAGATATCTTTATTTTGTATCTAACCATTGAAAGCTCGACCTCAAATTGCTTCTTCTTGGCACAGGGGAATGAAATGGGGAAAGTGTTCTATTTCCTAGCACAAATATTCCTTGCCTTAATAAGCTAAAAAAAAAATCACTAAAAAATAAAAGCAGTTGCTGCTTAATATACCATAGAGTGCTGATGATTGTCTTTTCATAATGTATAGCTCGATTGGTCTCAGTGCAAATTTTGTGAAAGATTTTGCCTTCAAAACCAAATAAAACTGACTGTTTCAGCATGCTGGTGAGCCACAATAATCATTAGAAGGTGACTTTTGAAGCACAGTACAGATACATTACTGGAAAAAAACTAACAGACAAGTTACCACTTAACACTGCTGAGTGCAACTTCAGCTTTCAACATATCATAAACACCAGGCTTTTTGCTTATTCTGCTAAGAACCACAGTGCTATAAGCATCATTAGAATGACCAAAATGCAGGAATAATTCAGCTTATTTGAACAATGGAGCCAGTATTATCACAGGTTTAATGGATAGCATCACTTTAAAAGGTCACATGACAATGAATTCTATTTTTGTGGTGAAATATGTTGTTACACACATTCCCGTCTGCACTTCTTCAATACTCCTGTAAAACTGTAGACTCTAAAAGGCTTTCTACAGAGTGGATTCACTCCTGGGCAGTCATTATTGCAACAATATTGAAAAATTATAGACACTATATGTGACTCAACCAAGGGCTCAGATGTCATAAACCACATGAGCGATGCTTCAAGCAGTTTATACATATTGAACCCCAAACTGAGTTACTTCATTTAGCTTTTTCCTATCTATCTATATGCCATTCTTGGCACTGAAAGTACATTAAAAGCTTAAGTGGCATAAATAAATATAGGACACTAATCAGAAGAATATTATAAATGTTTTATTTTGATGACAGAGTGACTCGTGCACAAACTAAAATCAGTTCCTTCAACTTAATTTTTCCATAATATAAAAAGGTGTTAAAGGCCAAACCCTATTGATGTGCTGCCACAAAACATCTGGCAGGACCAGTATCTTCTGCCACCTTGTGGTAATTTTACCATCTACATTTTTCAGTGATATCATCCATCAACTATTTAGTCAGTTTTAAATGTATAAAATTGCCTCCTTAATTGTAGAATGAAATCAGGCAAAATATTTTCTTTTTAAATCTCAGTTTGTCACCATGTTGACAGACAATTCGAGTTTTATACTGTATATTATGAAAACTGGTGACTGTCCTTCATTACATTCCAAGCATAGGATCTCTAAAATTCTACCCAGTAACAACTTCATGGCAATCACCATCACAAAACAGTTCCTTCAACTTTACGTAAAGGTGTTAAATAGAGCTTATCTATTTTAAACACTCATGGGAAAAGTAACCAGACCTGTTATTTTAGATTGCCTAACTCAGAGGTCTCAAATATGAATAGACTGTGATGTCCAGATCAGAATTTTTTTAAAGAAACTTTTTCAATTATATACCACATAATAATAAAACATTATTTTAAGTACATTTCGCGGGTAAGCTGATTGCTACAAAGAGTAGTTGTGATGTGAAATCAGTCAGGCAATCTTACTATTGCCAGCCGTTGCCAGTTTACTTGCGTCAGAGGGATAATGAATGAAGGGAATTATACTGTACGGAGTCATAAGGCACTTCTGGGGGTAATTATGTACAAACAGCATACACCCACGGCTCATCAATAATATAGGCAGAATCACACATGGCAATCTACTACCAGTGGTAAATTAAAACAAATGTTTCAATAACCAACTTAACTAACTTAGCCTGGGCACATTGAGTACAGGGCCTTTGCTTCCTATAAGTTAGTGTACGATGGTACTAACATACCACAATTGCAAAAACTGGCTAACTAACAGATGAAGCAGAGGTACACAAAAGAAATGGATCTCAATGTCATGAAGAAACGTACTGGAATATTTGGCACTGGTGTTAATTACTTTAATCATAGGAAAAGTTGAAAGGCATGGGAACAGGTTACCGAACTGCTGAACATAGTCTCAGGAATCAAAAGAGTGGAAAGTTTAGTGATACATGAAACTAAAGCCAGGGAGATGATTGTACTTAAGCTCCAGGCTTCCACAGCCACAGCAAAGGGAGCTGCCTTATGAACTGGCGTCTACTGAGGAGAGATTATCTGCACTCTTTTCTAAGGAGTGCTGGGAGACAGTTGTAGGCTATAACATGAGTGGAGCTCCTTCTCCTGGTATATATTTCTGATCATCTCTTTTAGTCCGATAAATTTATAAACCGGGGGATTCAGCTCATGCAAATAATGTACAATACTCAACAAGAAATCTGTATTCCGTTTCCATTTAATTCTAAATGTGCAATCGCCTTTGATGTCTTGTGCCAAATTTAAAAAATGTAAACGGATGATTTTAATCTCAGGGTATCTTAATTTTCTCTCTCCATAGGTTATGCTTGGCCATTGGGAATTTTGAGGATCCATTAGATAAAACACCAGCACAGAACCTGCTACAGTTGTGTAACACAACTGAATATGGACCAGGATGAGCACAATCAATACCATCGCCACATCAGCATTCACCAGTTTGGCAAACCATGGCTCTGCCATTCCCTCAGCTTTTTAAAAAAAATCCAAAGTAGATACAGGCTACAAATACAAGTTGATGATGAAATTTAAACTGACCTCTTTGCTTCCAGCTTTAGGGAAAGAAGTTTGTTGCATGAACACAATTTGAAAGTGGGCCTATTGTGTTCAGTGCTGCAAAGCATGGAAGAACTGTGCTCCACGCTGCGGAAGGTGGGCAGGCAGGTGTGCTAGACCTGCAAAGATTTACTCATGGCTTGCATAATTTCTTGGAATATGTTTGGCAGGATTTTAGTCTGTAATGCAAGTGGCTGTAACTTACATAATTGACTGCATTTCAGTCTGGTTTTCAAGTTAGAGCAATCAACATAGGTGGTGTAATCCAGTCAGATATGTCAACTGATAATGAAAGGAGTTGGTAGGGTAGATAGAAAGAAACTATTTCCTCTGGTGGGGAAGTTCAGAATAAGGGGGCATAACCTTAAAATTAGAGCTAGGCCGTTCAGATGTCAGGAAGCATTTCTTCACAAAGGGTAGTGGAAATCTGGAACTCTCTCCCCCAAAAAGCTGTTGTGGCTAGTTTAATTGAATATTTCAAAACTGAGACTGATAGATTTTTGTGAGGCAAGGGTATTAAGGGTTACGGAACCAAGACGGGTAGATGGAGTTAAGATACAGATCAGCCATGATCTAACTGATTGGCAAAACAGGCTCGAGGGGCTGAATGGCCTACTCCAGTTCCTATGTTCCTAACTTGCAGACAACTTTTATTGTTGGCTGGGCCGGCCTGAGTCCTCCACTGGGGTCGGAACTACGTCATGGCTTTGCCGACAATTTGGCTAGAATACTAAGGCTTCTCCTGTTTTACCAAGTTTTGTGATGACCTGCAGTCTTTACTGCATGAAAGATTAAAAGATAAGCTGCCCCAATGGCTTCGCACACTTTTCCAGTGAATGTCTGAGTTATATAGTCAAAAAAGGTCACAGGATCGACCCATGATCTGTAACGAGTTAACTGATCTCAGCTGGGGCACTGAAGGGTGCTGCATTTGGCATCAGTATCCTTGGGTTAGGAGAGGAAAATTAGCCGGAGCTCCTGCTCACTATCCAGCAATCCCTAAGGAAGTGCGCATGTGTGGATGTCAAGTGAGAACAGAATAGAGCTCAGTGGTGATGTCACTCCACCACCCCCCACCCCCCCCCCCGTGATCAAATAGCCAATGCCCATACAAGGAGATTGGCTATTTGGGTGAGGTAACAGAAGGCATTTGCTGCCCATCAAACTGTACCTTCAACACCAGAGGGAAGAGAAGAACATTAGCATAAACAAAAAAAATACAGATATCCAAACTGGTTTTGGCCATTCAGATGACCACCTGGCTGCTCTGCAGAATCCTGTACAATTTGACTTGGGACAGTTTAGGCAGAATGAGGATTCTCTGGTCAGTGTCATGCCTGTGATGGTGTCAAGTACAATCTACACATCACCTGAAGTGTCAATATAAGCCACTGTGTCTTCCGGTAAGACAGCATACACCCTTAGTGTCCTTGAGGCCCTATGTCAACAACAACTTGCATTTATATAGCGCCTTTAATGTAGTTAAACGTCCCAAGGTCCGAACAACAACTAGCGCCAATGTATCATTTATTATTCCGAGTTCACAACCTCGGTGTGGTATTGGATGTGCTACTTCCCGACACTAACAATGCCCTACTTGTCACAAAGACAATCAGCTGAGCATACATCAAAAAGTTATACACAAATGTCACTGAATATACAACAAAAGTGATGTTTCACAAAAATATTTTTGTGAAATTGCATTAAATATTGTTTGTGTAGTTGTCATCTGGTTCTATATATCTGAATGAATTCATATTTAAGTAGCCACACTTACCTTTTCAATGGGTTGAGCACAAACAATATATGCTTCAAGGTATTCTGGCCAAAGATTCTTGGTTGGTTTCTGTATTGTCCCCTGCCTCAATGTTATTTTAACTTTATAATTAGTTTTAATCCTTTGACATTTACTTCACTTAATCTCTAAGGCCCAACTCCACAAAAACTGTTTCAACAGTACTGGGAAGAAGTGGTCACCATAAATTTCCTCCCCACTACTCAAGGACCTAAACAAAGGTTCCAGAGACCATGACAGGTTACAGTTGGGTGACACTACCAGCAGAAGGAAATAGGGTTCGCATCTTTCACCAATTCCAAAACAGCATTTGTCTCAGTCCTGCAAAGAAATGTGTTAACTTACTGTTGAATTCTGTCTATAGCTGCCAAAAGTGACGCAGCCAGTGACTGAGGAAATGTATGTATCTATCTGTCTTCAGTACAATCTCTTCTACATAACTTGTAGATTGTACCATGCTAGAAATCACATCCTGGTGCCTGGAAGGAGCCGACTGCATAAAAATGATTTGGCTCATTAATATCACTATGCTTGGTCATCCTGTCACAGGTAGACATGCAGTCTGCACAGAGCGGGATTAAACGGAGTGGACTTTAACAGAGTGTTTTATTTGGGAATTTGGAAAGAGTGGCAATTTGGAGAAGAGGGGGAAGGAGTTGTTGCTTTTTGCCCACACTATTTGTAGTGCTTTGTGTTACGAGTAGATATTTAATTGCAGTACCGTTAACTTAATCTAGATCAAATAATTCGTCAAAAAACTACACTGTAAACTAAGTTACCTAATTACAAATTTAATTACATTTAATTAAATAAAACAAGGTCATATAGGGATGGCAGTGCAGGTGGTGTACCGCAACAGCAGCATGTGGGAGTTTGTGGAGAGCATTGTGATCCCGGACAACCACGTTTGCGGTAAGCGCCTGAATCTTGAGGAACTTCAGCTAAGAGTTTTTGAGCTGGAGTCTGAGGTGCAGACATTGCGGGGCATCAGGGATGGGGAGAGTTACCTAGACACTTTGATCCAGGAGGCAGTCACACCCCTTAGGTTAGGAAGTGGTACAGGTCTGATGAGTGGTCAGGGACAGAAGTGTGTGACTGCAACTCAGGCAGGTAAGGGGACCCCAGGTGCAGTGCTGGAGGAGACTCAGCCTTTGCCCTTGTCCAATAGGTATGAGGCTCTTGCTGTCTGTGTGGATGAGGGAAAAGCCTGCAGGATGGATGAGCAAGCTGACCATGGCACCATGGTGCAGGAGGCCATTCAAGTGGGGGGAGTGAAAGGGAATGTAGTTGTGGTAGGGGACAGTGTAGTCAGGGGGATAGATACTGGTCTCTGCAGGTTGTATTGCCTGCCCGGTGCCAGGGTTAAAGACATCTCCTCGCGGCTGGAGAAGAACGTGGAGTGGGAGGGGGAGGATCCAGTTGTCGTGGTCCACATAGGAACCAATGCCAAAAGTAGAACTAGGAATGAGGTCCTGCTGAGGGAGTTTCAGGAGCCTGGATCCAAATTAAAAAGCAGAATCTCAAAGGTAATAATCTCTGGATTGTTACTTGAGCCACGCGTAAATTGGCATAGGGACAAACAGATTAGAGGCTTAAATGCGTGGCTCAAAGAGTGTTGTGGGAGGAAGGGGTTTCGGTTCATGGGGCACTGGCACCAGTACTGGGGAAAAAGGGAGCTGTTCTGTTGGGACGGATTCCACTTAAACCGGGCTGGGACCAGTGTCCTGGCGAACTGAATAACTGGGGCAGTAGACAGGGCTTTAAACTAATGAAGGGAGGGTGCGAGGATTCAGGAAAGAGTAAATTTAAAAGCAGCGAGAGAAATGTCAAGGCTCCAGAGCAGAGTAGAGTTTTGGGTAAAAATGAGCAGAGTGGGTCAGGAAGGGACAGAGAGAGTAACAAAGGTAATAAGGCTTCAGTGACTAAGTTGACATCAGGGAAAAATAGAAATAAGTCAAAGCTAATGGCACTATATCTGAATGCACAAAGCATTCACAACAAAATAGATGGGTGGGAATGCAAATTGTGAGGAGGATGCAAGAAGGCTTCAAGGGGATATAGACAGGCCAAGTAAGTGAGCAAGAACATGGCAAATGGAATATAATGTGGAGAAATGTGAAGTTATCCACTTTGGTAGGAAAAATAGAAAAGCAGAGTATTTTTTAAATGGTGAGAGATTGGGAAATGTTGGTGTTCAGAGGGACCTGGGTGTCCTTGTACACAAATCACTGAAAGTTAACATGCAGGTACAGCAAGTAATTAGGAAAGCAAATGGTATGTTGGCCTTTATTACAAGAGGATTTGAGTATAAGAGTAAAGACGTCTTACTGCAATTATATAGGACCCTGGTGAGACCACACCTGGAGTATTTTGAACAGTTTTGGTCTCCTTACCTAAGGAAGTATATACTTGCCATAGAGGGAGCGCAACGAAGGTTCACCAGACTGTGTCCTGGGATGGGGGGATTGTCCTATGAGGGGAGATTGAGTAGACTAGGCCTATATTCTCTAGAGTTTAGATGAATGAGAGATGATCTCATTGAAACATACAAAATTCTTACAGGACTTGACAGGGTAGATGCAGGGAGGATGTTTCCCCTGGCTGGGGAGTCTAGAACCAGGGGTCACAGTCTCAGAATAAGGGGTCGGCCATTTAGGACTGAGATGAGGAGAAATTTCTTCACTCAGAGGGGGGTGAATCTTTGGAATTCTCTACCCCAGAGGGCTGTGGAGGCTCAGTCGTTGATTATATTCAAGACAGAGATCAATAGATTTTTGAATATTAAGGGAATCAAGGGATATGGGGATAGTGCAGGAAAGTGGAGTTGAGGTAGAAGATCAGCTATGATCTTATTGAATGGCGGAGCAGACTCGAGGGGCTTTTACAGTCTGTTTTTACTCTCATTCTATTTTCCCTTTCTTTATCAATTTCTTGGTCCTCCTTTACTGAATTCTAAAATCCTCCCAATCCTCAGGCTTACTACTCTTTATGACAACATTATAAGCCTCTTCCGTTGATCTAATACTATCTTTAACTTCTCTTGTTAGCCACAGTGGGACCACTTTTCCTGTGGGGTTTTTGTGCCTTAAAGGAATGTATATTTGTTGTAAATTATGTATTAATTCTTTAAATGCTAGCCATTGCTTCTCTACCATCATACCTTTTAATGTAGTTTCCCAATCTACCTTAGCCAACTCGCTCCTCAAATCTAAACAAAGCAAACTACGTAGGTATAAGACCCTAGTTTCGGATTTAACTAAATCACTTTCAAACTCAATATAAAATTCTATCATATTATGGTCACTCTTCCCTAAAGGTCCCTTTACTACAAGGTTATTAATGAACCCTTTCTCATTGCACAATACTAGATCTAAAATAGCCTGTTCCCTAGTTGGTTCCTCAACATACTGATCTAGAAAACTATCTTGCATACATTGCATGAATTCGTCCTCCACACTATTACTTCAAATTTGGTTTGCCCAGTCTATATGTAGATTAAAGTCCCCCATGATTACTGTATTACCCTTGTTACATGCACCTCTAATTTCCTGATTTATACTCTGCCCTACGTTACAACTACTATTTGGGGGCCTATAAACAACTCTCACCAATGTTTTCTGCCCTTTGCTGTTTCTTAGCCCCACCCAAACTGATTTTACTTCTTGATTTTCAGAGCTAAGATCCTTTCTCTCTACTGTCTTTATGCCATCCTTTATTATCAGGGCTA
This sequence comes from Squalus acanthias, assembly GCA_030390025.1. NCBI lineage: Eukaryota > Metazoa > Chordata > Chondrichthyes > Squaliformes > Squalidae > Squalus > Squalus acanthias. Next base: position 66,947,845 of record CM059425.1, read on the forward strand.
CCCTTCCTCCTTTTCCATTTTGCCTTTCTATTCCAAAAGTTAAGTATCCTGGAATATTTAGTTCCCAACCTTGGCCACATTGCAACCACGTCTCTGTAATGGCTATTAGATCAAACCTATTAATTTCTATCTGCGCTATTAATTCATCTATTTTGTTGCGAATGCTTCGCGCATTCAGATATAGTGCCATTAGCTTTGACTTATTTCTATTTTTCCCTGATGTCAACTTAGTCACTGATGCCTTATTACCTTTGTTACTCTCTCTGTCCCTTCCTGACCCACTCTGCTTTAGAGCCTTAACATTTCTCTCACTGCTTTTAAATTTACTCTTTCCTGAATCCTCCCACCCCCACTTCAGTAGTTTAAAGCCCTGTCTACTGCCCTAGTTATTTGGTTCACCAGCTAAAGTGCTGTAGTCTATGTCTATATACGAGGGATTGAATGGCTGGAATTTTCTTCTGGGAGGCGGGTTGGGGGCGGCTAGGGGGCATTTCCGAGGCAGGCAGGAAACCCGGGAGGCCGGGTTTCTCACAGGCCCTGCTGACTTTACCGGCAGGGCCTTATTTTGAATGTCAGGCCTCGGTTTCCCACCCGCAGCCAGCTAGCTTGAGAGGCTGGCTGGCTGCGGGCAGGTAGGCCTCAGTTGCGAAGAGTCGGTTGGGGATTGGCGGGGGTGGGGTGATGGGGTCTGGAATCGGGAGGGGGGTCGGCAATCGGCGGGGGTGGGGTGTCGGGAATCGGGAGGGGGAAGAGAGGATCGGCGGGGATCGGGATCAGCAGGCGATGGGGGGTGGCTGGAGATTGCGGGGGGGAGATCAGGGATTGCGGTTGGGGGGATTCGGGGATTGCGGGGTCAGCCAGGGATCGGGGGGGGGTGGGGCTGAGGATCGGCAGAGGTGCCGGAGGATCAGGGCCGGCCACCGGAGGATCGTGGCCAGTCTCATGATCCTCGTTGGGTGGGGGGGGAGACCTGGGGTGGGGGGAGGCCTGGGAATGTGATCGGAGGCCTCGTGGTGGGGTCTACGATCACAGGGGTGGGTTAGGCAGGGACTCTGGATCCAGGAGGTTGGTATAAAGCCACTTACCTCCTCGATGCAGCAGCCCCCGCCTCTGTTTAACTGCCGGCTTTCACGAATTGTGCGAAACCCGTCCACAGGCAGTTAAATTCAAAATGGAGGGGAAAATAGAGGCTTCCAGCCTCATTACAATATTTAAATTGAGGTAACGGCCCTGGAAGCGGGTTGGTGGCCCACTTCTGACAAAACCGGCAGTGGGCGGGTTGGAGGTGGGATCAGGTCGGGAATCCCATTTAACTACCCCCCACGTTCCAAACCCACCCATTTTTTTTATAGGAAAATTCCGGCCGATGAGTTAGTGCATAAAGAGATAAGGAATGAAAAGCAAAGGACAATGCTTGCCATGAGCTTGAAGGAACCCACCCACCTCACTTTCCTCCATAGTACAATTACTCTGGCCTTTTCCTCATAGAAAGTCACGGGTCAGAATGTTAGTAAATCTCACTCTGTCTTCAGTCGCTAGTGTGGCCTTCTCTTGTAAAAATATAGACCAGGGACATGTGAAATTATGAGGCATGTGAAAGAAGATAGGTTTGATCCAAATGCCCAGGCCAGTAGCCACCTTATGCAAGTGTGTGAGCATTCAGGTATCTGGTGTGGGCAGTGTGCTTGGTGATCATTGCTTGGCTCACAATGGGTAGAGGGCAAACACCTTATACCACCAACAATCAAGAGAGTCCTGCAAAAAGAGGGGTATACTCGTGCATTTTTAAAGTGTACAAACAGTTGTCGAGTGTTGTTCATTGTCCCTCTGTGATGCAGCAACAAGCTTACAGCGAAGTGCTGTTAAGATGCAGTGTAAGGCATCATTTTCAAAGGAAGCAAAATGTGGGTAGCACTTACCTCGGCAACCTTCCCGAGACCAGCAAATTTCTTCTTGACCTGCACCTAGCCTGATGCTGCATTCACCCTTTCTGCTACATCCACTCCTGTCGCCGTGATACTGGCCTTTACTGGAGTGTGGCTCTGTGCTCCAAAAATAAGCGGCTTCCTGCATCGCCAAAACCGTTTTATTAAATGGAGCTGCTAGGGTCGCGTGTCTTCTTCTAGTCATTTCCCCTGCTGTTTGGTAACAGGAAAGGTTTGAGAGAGGGCAGCGTTCTGTTCAAATCTGCTGCTCGGAATTCTCCTCCCCTTGATTCTGGAGCACTTGATGCAATATGTGCTGCGAGCATCCTGCTAACATTTCAATGAGCCAATGTCATAAAAATTAAGGGATACACCCCTCAGCTACTGCACCAGATTCCCAATGTAACTCTGGCAGAACAGCTCGAAAAAAGGCCGGGACCTGACCTCAGATAAGAATTTCCACTCAGCGCCACTTACTAGGTCACTTATGCAGAGTGGGCAGGGCATTACAGGCATTCAGTTCTGGACACTATACTTCAGGAAGGATATATTGGCCTTGAAGGGGGTATAGTATGAGGGCAGACGAGGGTAGCATGTTATCACACTCTCCCTCTCCTCCCTACCCACCACCACACTCTTCACCCTCTTAAAGCAACATTCTCACTATTAAGCCTACACACTACTCTTGGGTAAGGGTCCGTATAACTCCCCTTACACACACCAAGTACCTTGCACAACCCTAAAACCCCTTCCTCCACTCTCGCATCCTCACAACTCCACATCCGTCACTTCATTTCTTCCATCACAATTGCCACACACTCATTAACTGACAGCCTTATCCTCACACACGTAATCATCCAGCCCCATAGTTTGCGATAAAAAATGTTTGCTTTGAAATACACTGGGCATTTGTCTTGTGCTTTGTTATTTTATGAACATCGTAGTAAATCAGGGAATAGACCATTCAGTAGGTTTGGACTGCTTCGCACATGTGAGGATTCCTAGCCAGGTATTGCGGTGCTTTGGTGACATCTGGTAGAAGGTGGTAAGGCTGAGGTACTGCCACTGCAGTCAATCAGTCGATGATGCCATCCTGCAGGTTCTGCCCTCTGATGCCCCTTGCAGCGGTGAGTGAGGACACGGCCTGGTTTGCTTCACGGCCGAGTTGAAAGTCCTAGGAACCCTTTCCTATTCACATACATCAGTAACTCAGTGCCACGTGCATGCCATTGTGGTATCCTGCAGCCTGGGGAATCGAACCTTCCTGTAGAAGTTACTGGCTGTGTGCCTCTGCTGCCTGTGGGAAATGCTGAAGTGGATGAATTCAGCTGCTCTACGATAGAGGGCGTCTGTCACCTGGTGGGTGCACTCTCTGACAGCTCCCTGGTTAATACTGCACAGGTCTCCTGTGGCAGCCTGGGAGGATCGAGAGCTGTCAAAGTTGCGAATCTGCAAGTCTTTGTGGTAAAGTTGGCAGAGATGCCCGATGGCGTCCTCGGAGAGGTGTAGGCATCAGATGCACAGCTCTTCGGAGAGGTCCACATGAAAGTAGTGTAGCTTGTACACATGTTGGGGACGGTTGTACATGGGGGGCTGCTGTCCTCTGCCTTGCTGCCTGGTTCTCCTGGCCTGGACATGCTGCTGCTGCTGCGACTCCTCCTCCATTATGGTGGCATAGAGGGATATGCCCATGGGGAAAACCATCCCTTGTCTGAAGTGAAGCCAAGTGTGGGTTTGGGGCTGGGGGATGTTGGGTGTCCCAAAAAAAATCCTGGGACGAGAGGAGAGCACTGCAGTTAAATGAAGTGCAGGTATCCATCAATCCATCGGCGATTAAAAAACGGTGAAGGAAAGAGTTAAAAAAATGTTCCTGTAATCAGTAAGTGAAGTTGGTGCCCCTCTCAACTCAGCAACCCTCACTTACACTTGTCTGAAGTGCTAGCGGGAGCTGGGAGACCGTTTTTGGGGGGTGTAAAGTTACACCAATTGCAGGCGTGGCGTAAAGCAAAGAAACCTCTGTGTACTTGAACAATGCAGCTATGCAAATGAGCCCTGAGGGGCTTTGAGAGGCGTAAGATTTGCACTGCTAAAAAGATCAAGGAAATTTGCGTAAATGTACAAACAAAAATTTCCTTGATCTTTTTGGCACAATAACATCGTACCAACAATAAAAAGGCTGAAGACAATGAGGAAATTCAGGGCCAAGCAAATAAAAGTCGTCAGAAGAGGTGGTTGAGCATCCTAAAGTAGACCCAGTGGTGATTGAGGAGAACACTTAAACTATTGGTTCTAACCACTGTTGGAACAGAACATGGTTGTTGTGACAAGACTAACTGTACTAAACTATGCAATCACCACTGGAGCATTTGTTATTTCTTGGGGAAAAAATACAAACTTACTATTATTAAGATGTTAAAAGTTAAATTCAGGTAAGATTTTCATAGAGGGTTTTGTAACACAACTGTGCTTCATCGTACTGTGATGGGAATCAGCTGGATTCCAGAAAGCACCGAGGGAAAATGTCAAGAAGTCAGGGGAGAAGCCATCAGGTTGAAAAGGTTTTTGTCACATGACCATTATGAGTGGAAAAGAAATGGAGAAATAGTTTGGGTGCTCTCATGTGGCACTGTGGTAGGAGCCAGGCTGCACTGCTGCTCAGCCGAGCTGCAAACAGTGTAGTGGGATGATTGCAGCGAACAAAGGCAGAGCCGAGAAGGTGTTATTGCATAAATGGACTTCGAGGCAACAGATGGAAAATACATTACTCACCAACATTCTTGATTCTATGAACAAGGGTGATTTCCACAGAGTTTTAGAATTTTAGTACAAACCACCAAAAAACAAGGTGGACCTGACAGAAAGACCAGGGGAGAAAACCTCTGCTTGTCTCTGTGAACAATTACTTTACAATTTTTCAACAAATATTGAACAACAGAGTGACTGCTGCCAACGAACCGGAAGCTGCGCAGAAGCGTTCTGCACATTAATCTGCAGTGCACTGGGTTAGTTTAACTGGAACTGCGCATACGCAATGACTTCATTTTGTTGGTAGCAGTCGCGTCCATTGATTAATTATACAATTATAATCAACCAGAGCCAAATTAGGAATGATTAGAAGTCCTGAATCAACCCCTGAATGAAAAGGATGACAATTCCCATTCTGTTGGGCAAGGTGCACATTGACTAAATATGTGGCTGATATCAACTGAGCTCAGATCAGGGCCTCTACCTGAGCCGAAAATCTCAGAAGTGCAGCACCACAGTATCAATCAAATGTAATTATTTTTAATATACGCTAACTATGTGAGACGCAAAAGGATTAAGTGTCTTGGGTTGAAGTAAATCTCGCAGTACAGTGCAGTACCCTTTTCCTCTAAGATAAAATAAAATTGTTTGAGAATAATGAAGGGATTTGGAGCATTGATCACAGCAGACTATGGCCTATCACGGATGTGGAAATGTAACTTTAGGTTTATAAGCTGCCGGCAACAGGTATTTTCATAAATTTTAAGCAATTTTTGAATTACAAAACAGGTAAACAAAAATATATTAGGATAGTTAACATACCTACCACCTCAAAATGAAGAACAAACACTTTGGGAGGCACATTACCATATAGTACTGAGCAAAAGGATAAAAAAGACTATAGTGCCCCACTCCAGCACTTGAGCACAAAATCCAAGCCAACACCTCAGTGCAGTAGTGAAGAAGGGCTGCAGTGTCAGAGGTACTGTCTATCAGATGAGCCATTAAACTGAAATCTGCTCTCTCAGGTGGACGTAGAGCATCCCATGGCACTATTCAAAGAAGAGCAGGGGACTTGTCCCCGGTGTCCTGGGCAATATTTATTGCTTAATTTAGTTAATTAATAAAACAGTTTATCTGGTCATTTACCTCATTGCTATTTGTAGGACCTTGATGTGTGCAAATTGGATGCTGCTAATTCCCTACATTATAACAATGACTACACTTCAAAAGTACTTAATTGGCTGTGAAGTGCTTTTAGATGTTGTGAGGTCATTAAAGGCACTATATAAATTAAAGTTCTTCCTTTCTTTATGTGAGACTTGTGTAGGCTGATATATGAGGGAATCATAGGGTATGCTTGAAATTGCTTGAATCACTGGCATGCACAAGTATTGACATGGTTGTATGAAGAAGACCCGATTCGTAGGAGAATAAAGATTTAATTGATGGATGCAATTTGCCTTGGATAACATTGTGTACTGTTGGGCTTCCATGAACAAGGGAAACAATATAAACAGTTTGAGGGTTGATGTACACTGTGCAATCTTCTGAGATCTGGTGCATGCATGAGGTTTGAATAAGGTGATTATCAAGGTACTTCAATGGTAGGCCACACACTAAGCCAACCTAAGTTAACTTATTCAAACTAAGCCTCCACAGATACGCTTTTAGCAGATAGTATTGAGAGAATGAAGAGAAGTTCCAGCTAAGATATTGGGAAGCTATTGAACTGGAAGAAGGATGTTGTAGGCCAAAGAAACTACTTCTCTCTCTGAATCACCAGAAAAAATTGAGGAATAGTATATAGGACAAGAATAGACAAAAGAAAAGTCTAGTGGGGAGATTTTGCTGCCTGTCATGAAAAATAAATGCCAGAATAAAGAAAGCATTTAAGATTTTGCTAATATTGCCTCCTCTTAGGTTCCAAATAACATACTAGCCGTTACTTTGCATCTTCCTAAAGTGTTTTGCCTACATTCAATAGGTAGTCCACAATCATTGAGAAAGGATCAGAGACTGTGGCTCAGCAATTCTTAAACATCTCACACAATATGAGGAGGTGGTCCTGTCTCCTTTGGGTCATGAATCTGTAGAGATGATTGGCATAAATGAGTCTATAAAGATAGGTCCTTGGGCATTGATCACAGAATCCCCACAGCGCAGATAGAGGCCATTTCGGCCCATCGAGCCTGCACCGACACACATCCCACCCCACCCCCGCAACCCCACGCATTTAACCCCCCTAACACTAAGGGTCAATTTATCATAGCCAAATCAACCTAACCTGCACATCTTTGGACTGTGGGAGGAAACCGGAGCACCCGGAGGAAACCCACGCAGACACGGGGAGAATGTGCAAACTCCACACAGACAGTCATCCGAGGTCGAATTCGAACCCGGGTCCCTGGCGCTGTGAGGCAACAGTGCTAACCACTATGCCACCGTGTTGCCCAATGGGATGGGAGCAAACAAAGCACCTGAGGTGTTGTTGATCTGTTATCCCCTCATATATCTGTCCTCCTCAGCTAAGTCATCAAGCACTGTGGGAACAGCCAAAGAGATACTTATCCTCCCAACTTTGTTAGCTACAACTTGTACTGCAGCAACAATTGGCATGATTTTCAGCAAAGTGTTTAGCAAACTGAAGGCTTTAGGAACAAGGCATAAACTCACAAAGAAAAAGTATGCCTAATATTTAACGCAGAAGTAGGTAAATGCTCACTACCAAAAACTTACCCTTCAACACGACCTGAAACACCAGCAACCTTGCTTTAAGTAGTCTAAAACAGGCCAGGCCTGATGAAAAGTCATACATCTATTTTATATACACAAGGTGTACGCAAAGGGTAGTACCTTTCCCACAGTCATGAAATTTAGCATTGGATCCAAGTTCCATAACTTATGCAAATATGGATGTGGCCTGCCTGTAGCAATAGCAAGGACACAATGTACGATTTTAAAATGGTTCCAATTACCTCCTACCCTCTAACCCTACTTTATCTGAAGACTACACGTGGTGCTGACTCCTTGTGTGAAATGCCAGGAGAGATTAAGAATATTTCCAAATTGTTGACAGCTGTTTGTCACCAGTTGATTTTCACAGTGCATCTAACAGGCTGAAATACATGAAAATCCAGAAGAGTGCTGGGTTTTAAATTCATGCACGTATGCAAAGTGGTGAATGGTTATTAACACGGGCCTCTTCTGTTTGGTTAGTGGCAAGAAAATATAAGCCTAAAAATGAGTTTGCGATATTAACGCACCAATACTGAATGCTTTTGCATGACATTTTACCTGTTATTTTAACAGAGGCACTAACCTAATTAAAATTTACAGTAAAAAATATAGCCTGTAAGTTAATGCTTGTTCAGAATTCTTTTACATTATAAAAGCTTTGATCAAACTGTGCTCTGGTCAGACTGCAACTTGAATGCTGTGTCCAGTTCTGGTCACTGAGAAACAAGCGACACATTCAGGCACTGGAAGCACAACACGGGAGATATTCAAGCAGTGGAGGGAGTTGAGAGAAAAGTCACAAGACTTATCCCTAATACCAAGAATCTGAGTTATGAGAAACTTGGGGGGGAAAATTCGTTATCGACCATTTTGGGGCACTAACATCGCCTGGATGCTAACTTTAGCGCCGGCGACCGCGAAATTGAGTTTTAGCACCCCAAGAGGGAAGCAGAGCGCTAAATCAAGTCGGGCCGTGCAGCGCTGCCGCGTTCAAAGGCTCCTTCCCTCCCTTAAAGGGAAGGGCCATCGCTTCAGGCTCTGCAATATAAAAAGTACCTACCTGGACCACCAAGGCAGCCACGATCCCATGCAATCAGCCTGGCACTCAGGCTGATCGATCGCGGGCAGGAACCCGCGAAAAAACCTGGAACAACAAAGGTAAGCTTTTTTTCCCACATACCTCGGCCACCTTGCCTTTAATCATCGCCCCCGAAGTGGCCGGCAGCCCGATGCACGCCTCCTGCAGCCGTCGGTGTTTTTGGGTCCGGGGTGCTACTGGGGCGATGCGCACGGCGATGACGTCACGATCTCCGGGCGAAGGAGATCGGGGCACAACGCCATAGCACCACCGCAAACCTCCTGCCGAATATGGCAGAAGTTGATGTCAACGCCGTGTCTGGTGGCAAAACCATTTGCGCCCTGTTGGCGCCCCCCGCGGGTGCTAATGGGAGACACAAGGGCACCCAATTTCAACCCCAAGGGCTTTTGAGCCTGGAAAGGAGGCGTCTGAGAGATAATTTTATAAAGGCATATAAGATAGTAAATGGTATGGAAAATGTAATGCAGAATATTACTTTGCATTGTGGGAGTAGTACAAGAGGACTTAAATTCAAATTAGTAAAAGGAAATATTGGGACCGATATCGGGAAATTTTCAAACATCTTTCTTCTCTTTACGACACTTGAGACCTTCTCTTGTGTCTCCTCCCCTTCCTGTTGCCCAGTCCTTTCATGTCTCCCCTCTCAGGTACTTTGCTCCTCCCCAAATCCCTATCTCAACCCTTCACTATTCCTCTAGCTTCCTACTCTCCTGCCACCATATCAGGCTTGAATGCCTCTGGATAAGCCCACAGCTTCCCTCTGTGCCTCTCTCGGCATTCTCTGAAGGGCCCATCGAGGCACTCATCGCTGCCTCCTTATGAGCAACAACTACAACTGCCCAATCATCCTCTCTCGCTGACCTTCCCACCCAGCTTTGGGCTAATTTTCCCATCCTCCTTCCTATCCCGCTCACCCCTCCCACCTCTTGGACTCTATCAACAGATCAACAATCACTGTCCCTCTTTGCATATCCCTCCAGAATGTCCGTTCACTTTTGAAGAAGGCCCTAGCCATCCATGAACTTATTGCGGATGATTGCCTTGGCATCATTGCCTTGATGAAAGCTTGGCTCAAGGGTGACGACACCTTCCCCTTACTGAAGCCTACTCGCCTGGCTATACCTTCGATGACCTAGTCCACCCAAACCGCCATGGTAGCAGTGTGGCCCTTATAATCAAATATCACCTTGGTCTCTCCCGCCATTCCTCTACCGCCATCTCCTCCGTTGAGGCCCTCAACTTGTTCTACCCCTCTTGCCTCTCCTTTAAAATCCTCATTCTTACTGACCGCCCAACCCCACCCAGAGTTTCTCACCAATAAATCCTCCCTTCTTTTGTCCCTCAGCCTCTGCATTGAGTGACTCCGCATTCTTCATGATTTCAATGTCTATTTAAACTCACCTTGTCATCTCACCTCCGAGTTCACTCCCCTCTGGTCCTCCCTTAACCTCTCCTTCCATATAAACTCTGCTACCCATATTCACAGCCAACCCCTTGACCGTGCCATTTAAACATGGCCTCTCTATTCCCATTGTCTCAGTCACAATCAAGGCCATTATTTCCTTGTATCCCTGACCACTCACATACCCCTTCCAACACCACTTCCTTCTGCATCCTACTCAGAAAAAAACTCTCTCCAAGTTGATTAAATGGCACTCTCAAACTCCCAACTGTCTAGCTTTTGGCCCTCCGTTTGCCATGACACTTCTGCAGTTGTCAGCCTGCTCAATCACTTCCTCACCTCCAGCTTTGATGCCCTTGTCCCCATTAAAAGCCATACTCTCAACCACCTAGTTGTTCCGTAACATTACCCATCTGTACCACTGCCTCAGCCCATCTGCTGCTGAGAATCTCATCCATGCTTTTGTTATCTTCAGACTTGACTATTCCAATGCTCTCCTGGTCATTCTCCCATCTTCCACCCTTCATAAACTTGAGCTTATCAAAATCTCTGCTGCCCGTATCCTAACCTGCACCAAATCGCGTTCAGCCACCACCTCTGTGCTCAGTTGACCTACACTGGCTCCCTAATCCACAACGCCTCCAGTTAAAAATTCTCATCCTCCTGCTCAAATCCCTCCATAGCCTTGCCCCTGCCTGTCTCTGTAACCTCCTCCAGACCTACAACCTTCCGACTCTGGCCTCTTATGTATCCCCCACTCCTTTCACCCCACCACTGGTGGCCATGCCTTCAGCTGTCTAGGCCCTAAGCTCTGGAATTCAAACCTCTCCATCTCTCCAGCTCTCTCTCTCTCCTCCTTTAAGACCCTCCTTAAAACTTACCTCTTTGACTAAGTTTTAGACACCCCTTTTAATATCTCCTTCTTTGGCTCTGTGCCAATTTTTGTCTGATTATGCTCCTGTAAAGCACCTTGGGATGTTTTTCTATGATAAAGGTGCTATTTAAATGCAAGTTGTTGTTGTTGAGCCATCAAGGGAGAATTTCATGTTAGAATTATAGAAGATGTTATTTTAAACAATGAAATTAAAATTGTTAGAAAATCACAAGTGTAATTAGATACTTGAATGAATTAAATTTTATTGAAAAATTTGAACTTTTGTGCTGCTTTTAATTTTCTGCCAGTTTCTGAACACAATTTTCTCAAATGCCTAAACTGCTAAAGAAGTTAAACAGACACATTTTATAATGGATCATAATTCTAAATTGGTAATGTATTTACATAAGAAAAATCACCATTGTTTTCCCCAGCCATGATTATCATATTGTGAAATTTTCATATTGTGACATTATTGTTGTCAGCCAGATTAGATGTTTAGTAATTATCACAGGTTGTTGTGTAACTGAAATCTGGACACATACAGTGAAGTATTATATGGCAGCTTATTGTACCAATGCAACCAATCTGATTCCCACACATAGTGACATGGTACTGTGTATGAAACCCATGGAAACTTGTTAGAGAACAGTGGAAATCAGTTAATTTGCCATAAACTTGTCCAATTAAAGTTGTCACAGTCGGCTTTACATTTTGTAATTTGGAACCCTGACAAAGACGTTACAGATAGGTGCAGTATTAAAACACTTATGCAATACATACAAATTAGCATGCAAGACAGATATATCCTGCTTGTAGTTTTAGGGCACTCGGATCATTTAAACATTCCATCTCATGAGATCACAGATGACAGACGGTGTCTTTGGGACTTTGAAATCATTATGTCCGAAAACCAATTATTTCTGCATTAGCTAAATAAATCGGCAAGCTCAGTAAAAAGACTTCATCATCTGATGTTATACATGCAGGCAAACGAAGCTGCTGTTTTGATTTCTGCTAGTTTTAATGAGACATAATTAGATGCTATTTTACTGCAGTTCTCATTTGTGCGAGCCAAAATATAGATCATTTAATGAATGTGGAAGTGTTTTGCCGTGGCTATCAGCATTGCTTTTACAGTACCTATTGTAGATGCATATTAATTGCATGCTAAAAATGTATTTACTTCATTTTATATGCTTAGCAAGGCTGACAGATTACATGCTCAACACTAACATTTCACAGTATCCAATCTTGAATGTCATACCAAATACAGGAATAGTGCCAAGCATTATGGGCTTAGCTATGCCACGGATTATCATTGTTCCAGTATTTGCCCTAACAGAGGACTTTGACCACCAGATACCCTTCGTTGCAACAAGTAAAGATGACCTTTATTCAGGAATTGAAATAAACATTTCCATGTTTGCCAGTCAGTACCACAGCACTGACAACACACAAATAATTGCACCTACATTCAACTCTGTTGCTGATAATTACAAAGTTCAATGTAGTTCATTAAAAATGCAACCAATGCTCTTTGTTAGTGTCTTTGCTAAACTAATGGCGGTTTTCTTAGAGCTACCTCACTTTGCTATACATTTTTAAGTATGATTCACAGGAAATGCTGGTTTAGAGGAAGAATTTTTCAAAGATTTACTGGACAGGTAAAACAGATTATAAATAAGTTAACAAAATTGATAGACATGTAATATTTAAATTCTGCTCTCTTAGTAACTTAGAAACATAATCCAAATCTTGGTAATAGCCAGTGATTTCAAGTAACATGTGAACAAAAGGAATTGTGCCTGAACAATTTTCAGCAGTTACGTTTTGTCAGGTTAATTTCTTTGTCTCTTCCTACGTTAACTTCTCACTGAATGAATATTACGATGAGCTGGCACCCCTGGAAAATTGGTACAAATGTACATTTACACTTTGGAAATCATTTGGAAACAAAGGCAAAAATCATTAGTTCGCTGACATAATGAAGCTAATGAACTCGCTTGTCAGAATAATTGTCTATCTCATTATGAGGCACAAGAGAGATTTTTTTTGCAAAGAAAATCCATATCCTCTGTAGGCTTACTTTCAGTTCCTCTTTAATTGATAAATACTTCATTTAGTAGCATCCACAAAGAGACAATGTTACACATTAAAACATGTACAAGTAATGACTCTCACACAAAGTGCTAAACAGATCAACTGTCTGTTTTCCTTAGCTTTTGAATAATGAAATCAGACAATTTGAATCAAATCTCTGAATCAAATGAAGGATGTGAAGATGGTGAGCTCTTCATAATAAAAACCCAGAGAGATTGCAAAGTTCACTTTTCCTCATTAAAAATGTGCAATACACACTTATACACAATAATCATTAACTTTAATGTGTAAGGAGAATAAAATGTCAGAGATGCTGTGCTATCCTGCAGGGAGGGTGAGAAGCCACCACAATGCTGGAAACAGCATAAGCTGTTACTATAGCACCCGCATTGGCTCAATATAATCACAAATGGTGGCAGAAATGTCAATTCGCCATATGCACAATGAAGATGATTTTCGAACAGTTTCTAAGCTGCAATATTTCATACAAAAGCTTTTTTTTAAAACTACCTTAATGAAAAGTGATACTCTGATTTTAATCTTTTCACTGAGCTGGAACATACAGACCTGCCATTTGCCCTTCGGTGTGGATAGATAACATTACTTATATTAAAAGCTAATCTCTGTCATGGTTGGGATGCAAATGAATGTTAAAGTAACCTTCGTAAAACACAGAGCGCAATTTGTCATCATAGAGAAAGAAAGAAATAGAATTTTGCAAAAAAAGACAAAACTAGCGAGTGAAACTTCTTTAAGCTGCTTACGGTAACTGAAAAGGAAGTGCTTCCAGCTGATGGGAATGTCATCGTGTCAGAGTAAAGAGCCCACGGAACCTGAAACAGCAAATTTAAGTTTCTGATCTTAATATAGCTGCAGGGATTGGCTTTTGTTTAGGAAGCTGAGAACCAACATGGGAAAGGAAAAGGGGTCATAGGGCAGTAATTAAACAAAATGTTAATTAAAGTTTCTCATACCTGCTAAATGCCTCAGGTTTAAATGAACACCTGTAGTGGCTGACACATTATCTATTCATTTAAGACCTGCAGCTAAGAGGCAGGAGCACTGCCAGTACAGGAAGAAAGATGATAGTTAAACCAGCACAACCACTCCTTGACTTCATTGCTTCAATCCACCTAACACTGTTTACAGAATCTAATATTTAATGTATCTTTGTATGGCTGATTATGTTTATGCTCCTGATTGTATTAAGATATCATTACAGGGTTAAACCTCACTGGGGATAAGTTAAAAAAAGAGAATGTTGGTGTTCTTCAATATTAGGGTCTAAATCCACCCCCCCCCCCCCCCCTCCATGGGTAGTTACATTATTCTTGAATAATATCACACCTACATTCAGCCCACCCCCAAGCCAACACTCTCCTGCTATTAAGCATTGAATCGCCATCATACAGATTTAAGTGACACTCTTGCAGTTGTTACAGCCCCAAATATTATATAATTTCGTGGCTGGTAATGGAGCAACTGCAAGCTGCAGAACTGAACAATGATTAGGAAGTCTACCAATGTTGTTTGAAAGCCAGCTCCACGTTTCTGAGTCCAAAATGGATGTGGTAATTACCACAGCAGTGATTTAAAACCATTATTTACAGCATCTGCATTTTGGAAGGAAGTTTGGAACATTTCCACACCCCCCCCCCCCCCACCCCCCGAATGAACATTTATAAATTTTTGAATCACGGTTCAGTCACAGACTTACAAGTTTTCAGTAGGGCAGTGACTGACTGTCAAACAGTCTGCGGCACTAGCAGCCTACATTGATCCACATAAATCCCTGCTCATGGGATTTTCAAACCAGTGAGCAAGACACATCTGAAGAAAAGCAAAAGCAACTTTGCATGAACCAGAAGGATTTTTAAAATCACCCTCCACACTTCCAATTACCTCCACTAAAACAAATATTTTTACATAAATTAAATGCAATGCTTATTAAACCTCATAGTGTAAATGGAATAGGCGGTAGGTAATCTCACTCGTGAGGAAGACCTTTCTAACTCATTCGTGACTAATACTGTCTTCCTCACTCCAGGTATTTTGACCTTATTACTGCTGGGTCAACTTATTGAGCACTAAATGAATAGTGGATTAAATTCAAATCATAGCATGAAAATCACATCATGTCAATAGTCACAAAGGTGTTCTGAGCTACTAAACCTCATTAAGGAGAAAAGTTTGGTAAATACAGTAATTAGCATATCAGAGGTTGTTGCTCATGTGCACGGGCAATGGCTGTCCTGGGTTGTTGTTTGGGAAAGAGCACCTGTCAAAACAAATGCTGAGTTTCACACCTCCCAATTCTAAGCCTCAGGTAGGAAACTCAGTGTACTGCATCGACAAAGAGGAAGAAGTGCAATATGAAACGAGTACACCGAGAGCAAAGTAAATGAGATCCCCCTGGGTACCAATAGCCTTTTGTTTAACATGATTAAATCCTCTTTGTTTCATTACGTACACCAATGCAAAAACAAACAGAGACGCCAAGATAAAGACTGGCAATACTTATCTGTTTCTCTCCTTTATCACACTTGCCATCTTTTGGCGGACAAACTGAAAGGAAACTACCTTGCTAAAATAAAATTGATGAGACGACTGAGCAGGTGTACAAGGAAGCTGTTGGTTAAAAAAGGTGTGAACCACTCATGTCAAAAAAGTGATCAAATGATAAGGAAATGAGCCCTCTTTGTTATCCAATTTCTTTCTCTAGGGCAACACTACATTAAGCTTTTGTAGACTACTTCTTAATCTCACAGAGGCTAACTGACTCAAACCAGGTGAGTATTTCTAAACTGCAATAGTAAATCTGATCAGGTTTGTGTACAGAATCTTCATTTTTTAAAAAGCTTGCTGAAGTAAAATTGATTTTTTTTCATAGTTAAAGGTTAAAGCAGATTAAAGAATTTGGAATAATTTATGTAAGTTTGACAGGCAGTAATTTTGGTTAATCCTGCTGTCACATTAAAGTAATCAATGACTTGTAAATTAGGATCACGGCAGATCCCACTGGTTTAACGTTTGACTGAAGTGCTGAGGAACTGTGTTACTGAACTCACCAAAAAGGTTTTGCCCAGAGCTAGACAAAGAGCTAACTCTGAGCAAGGATTAGAACTTGTTCTTTTAACAAATCTGCAAATTATCCCAACTCATTTGTTTATCAATACACAAATCTAAACAGCATTTATTTGTTTTTAAGTAGACTTAGAGTGGGAAGATTTACATCATCAGGATTAATAGACCAGACTCAGTATGAGGACTATAGTAAGATTCTTGCACCCAAAGTAAAATGAATACAACAATGGTATTCAGATACTCGGGTCATCTCATTAGAAACTTTCAGACAGGCTTAGTTCATTGGAAGAGCCAGTTTTCAAATACTGTTGCGCTGCCATGCTTTCCACCAGGAAAGATCACACTCTAACAGACGTATATCGGCCATGGTGCCAACTGTTACAAAGCGGCCTTTGTATTTTCACTTTAGTTTTTGATGGAAACCAAGACTCAAATAATATAATTATTTTAAGTATGTGAAAATCCCGGTAACCTAATCTTGAAATGTTATGTAGCTTCCATGAGATTTTCAACCTGCTGGAAAACAGTTAATTAGTGTCTGTAATGCAAGAATATCAAACTGTGGATTAATCATAGCTCTTCGCTTGACGTTTTATGTGAGCTGTGCATATAATCTACTGATCTCATCCTGGGGGCTGCTTTGAGAACTTGAAACTTACAAAAAATGTCTGAGTGCAATACAGTTTAGAAACAATTGTTGTGCTGGACACGAATGGTGATGCAACATCACATTCCCAATCCTTTCATTGGAACCCTTTCTGTTTATAAACCAAAGTCTTAAAAGACACTTTACCATGGCAACGCTGCCTCTTTAAATGTACAAATGCTTGTTGGTTCCTAATTTTCTGAGATGATAATGAATACTGCAGACATTATTATATTATTGAAACTAATGTGTACTTACAGAGTTGCTGAACAGATTTCTTTTATTTCAGTATTTAATTGAAATACTTTTAAACATAAATCACTAACTTTTTAACCCATCAGATTTGTCTTTATTATAGTGTGATCCTCAGGAACCAGGAATTGGCATATTGCAGTAACGTGTGCACTCCAGTGAATGTGCCATAACAGAGCATAACAAGTGATATGAAAAACCTGTCAGCTTCGTAAACAAGGCACAGCTATTACTGGAAACCAATATAATAAGGATGGGCTGTGTTCACATCGCCAATGGCTCTTTTAGCTATTTTTGAGCCTGATGTAGGTTTAACAGGCACAGCACATACACATTTGTCGTATACAGAATATAATGATTATAAACTTAATATTCCATTGTTTGTCATTATGCATTCCAGCTATGGAAGGAGTAAAAATATAGATGCATAAACCTGTTTTCAAAGCATTACAAATTGACTTTTTAGTGTCTCATTATAATAGTTATCATGTCAAAGTGAAGAATATGTCATTCATATGGACTGAATTTTGTTTGAATAATTGTAGAAAGCAGTGACAACACAAATCATATTTCCATTGTTTTAATGTCATAGGGAAGCCATGACATCATAACATGGCTTGATATCCATTTACCACCCTGAAAAATACATTAAGCATCATTATTTTATTGAACAGGTACGAACAGAAGATTTCATTGAAGTTTGTGTAATAGGATTGTTATTTTCTTCCCTGGGGCTGACAATTGCGAGGTGTATAGTCACCGCACTCATGGTAATAAAAACCATAACACACAGATCTCTATGATGTCTACCTAATCCTACCGTGCAAAGTTGACACAGTATTATCCCATTGTGTTCATTCCCACACCTACAGTATTAGATTTTATCAGGTCACACTTGTTCAGTAGACATGGGCCAGCCTGCCTTCTGGCATAAAACCGGATTCGTGCATGAGCTGTATTATATGTGAAAACATATATATAATTTACATTCTCTCATTACACACTTGCATGATGTAACGTGCTATATGAATCATCAGTGATGTGGTTAAGTGAAACTTTTGAGTTCCTTGATGCAAACCCCAAGGCACCAGTTAGATTCCCATATATTTCAATAGGTGGATCTCTGCTTTAGAAAGATAACTGTAACTGGGAACTATTACTTTATGCTTTCAAATATTAGTCAAGTCATATGTATCAACTCAAAGTTCAGCTATAAATGCTCTACTTTCTGTGAATCTATCTTGCGAGTTGAATTTTTTTTATAGCTTTCTTTCAAAGCCTACAGAACTCACTTGTAACTTCATTATCAATGTTCGGTAGCCAGGCTCAGGCAGATGATATGCAAGGTATCTTCCATCTATTTGGTCAATAATATCAATATCGAGTGCATCTCTGTGCAGCTAAACTTTCCCCCCCCCATTCTTGGGATGTGGGCGTCACTGTGGGCATTCGTTGTCCATCCCTAGTTGCCCTGAAAAGGTGGTGATGGACCTTCTTCTAGAGTAATGGTTTGATACAACTGAGTGGCTTACTAGGCCACTTCAGAGGGCAGTTAAGAGATAACCACATTGGTGTGGGACTGGAGTCACATATAGGAGAGACCAGGTAAGAATGGCAGGTTTCCTTCCCTAAAGGACATTAGTGAACCAGTTGTGTTTTTATGATAATCTTAAAAATTTATGGTCATTTTTACTTCCAGATGCTTTAAACTGAATTCAAATTTTCATACTTCCATGGAGGGATTTGAATTTGCATCTCTGGATTATTAATCCAGGCTGCTGGATTGCTAACACAGTAACATAACCACTAAACTACCGTACCCTTAAACTGTGTATTCGATCAACTTGAAGCAGTTATTGAAATTGACAGTTTTTTTTTGCATTCTGTATTACCTCAGAAAAAGCATTGAGTAGCTAAAGCCAATTAAATTAATTTCAAACATTTTGGCTTAGAATAGTGGTATTTCAGGCTGGCTCCCTTATCATATTACACTTTTTCCACCAGGCCATGCAGATCCAGGATTTTGGTTGCCGCAGGAAAAAGATCGAAATATTGGATCAGCTGCTCGATGTAGATCTATTCAAGAGGTTTGGCCAAATATGAAAAGGTTTCCAATTGACAAAAAAGCTCTTTAAATATATTTCTAGCTATCGTTTTTTGTCACACTTTCCAAAATGGGATTTTAATCAAACATCTCTAACTTCACTAAGTTAAAGGCAACAAAGTCATGGAAATTATTGTCACTGATGTTATCATCTGCACATTTAACAGGCTTACATCAAATTCTCTGCTATTTTAACCAAGATGTTAACCCATTTATTTTAAACTGGTTAATACTTCCATTGTAAAAAGTGGAGAGAGGAATATAGTTGTATAGACAATAACATTGCCAACAAAGATTTCTAGCCTTTAGAGTACAAATCTGCTTGCAGTTTCAACAGTTAATTTGGTAGCAGATTGATGCTATAGATTGGCTTTAAGTGTGCATGGGACAAGAGAATCTGAGCCACAAATGAAGACAAATGGGAGGAGGTGTGTATCTCAACCCACACCATACGAATTTGCAGCAAGACAAGGAGGATGGCTTTAAAAGCTCATTACAGCTGAGATACTGCGATACGTATTGTACTTGAATTAATATTAGAAATGTAATCTTAATTTAAAATTTAAACATCATTTCAGGTCAAGAATTGCAGTGGTTAACAATGTAGCTGCTTGTTATTTCTCTATTTTCATCAAAATGTTCTAACTATTTTATAACATTTGTACCCAATGCACGCACCTACATCAAGAAAAACAAACTTCAGACTGCAGCTGTTCCTTGTCATATTTAGTAAAGCATGAAGCTTTAAAGGGGCACTATTCTTGTGCAAAGGTGTTTGGCAAACCTTTTCTATGTGCCTCATAAAAAAAACCTGTGATATGATGACACAAAATGCCGTTGCATTACTCATGCAGTATAACTGCAAAACAAAAATGATACGAAGCTGACTGTTTTCCTTCCCCGGCGACCACAACTTTAATTCGGCCAGGTTTTATAAGTGCACTAATGGTAATTAAATTATCTTTTCCAATTCAAGGCCTTAATTCAAAAGCATGACGAAGGAGCAAAAGTGCTGAGAGAACAGGGAAGTTGCTGTTATTGGAACTGACACCTGCAGAGGTATCACTTCTGCTCCTCCTCAGGGCATTCTACACCTGCAAACAACAGGCTCTTCACAACAAACATTTTACATTTGTGATGCACACCTACCATCCCCATTGGTATACAAAAATCACATTCCGACTATCTCTTTATCATTAAATAACAAACATTAAGCCAATAGGAGCAGTGACCCTTCCCTTGTGATTTTGATGTGTTTGTGAAACCTTTAAGTACTTGTCAGTTTGTGGGCATTCCAATGAAAATGGACTGCACAGACATCACATAATTGAGCTACCATCACAATTACAAAACATCTTGCCCAATGGATTCAATGCAATATTAAAAGAAAACTTTAACTGTGTAAAAGTTGTACAAAGGCACCTCTTTAACAGTTAAAAGCAGAGTTCACTGTGGGAATGATACAAAATTGCACAAACTATGCAAACTCTTGTATTTTATAAAAACAAGTGTTTATGGTTTTCTTTTATATTATGTCTCTCAAACAGTGCAGCAAACTGATTCCAGTAAATTAAATTGCTTTGTCCAGTGATTGATTTTTATTTTCTCTATTTATGAGTATTTTTAGCAAAATGACTGGATTCAAAAGCAGCAAATACTATGTCCATACAACATAGACTTTGCACAAATAAAGATTTTACATTATTTAAACTAATGTATTATTTTTCATCTGAAATCACATTGGCTCAACATTGTATAAAGCAGTTTCTATGTAAAGACATTAAAAGGGACTGGAAAGAAAGTCACAGAGTTGGAAATATACAATCTTAGTCCAGCTATTGACCATAAGTAGGCAGGCAAAATCTACAAAAATTCAAAAATAATAATCTACCTCATTCCAAATCAGTTTCAATCCATATATCTGAGAGATTACTCTTCCGGCTGCTCTGAAATAAGCACACAAAAGCAAGAAATAAGAGAAATAAAAAAGCTATTTAATAATGCCCTTCAAACACTGCATCACATCGTTTGACTCTAGTTAATGAAATTCCTTTGTCTAATGTACGATGATTGATCTTTGTTTTCGATGCTATATTAATATCTGCAGGGAAATGATTCAGGTTCAAAAGACGGAGATTGTGAAGAGGTAATACAGATTGCATACACACTGTGTGCACAATACACATTGTGACAGCTGTTATTAACAACTTACATTAAAAAAAAATCATTTGACTGCTCTGCGTTGCAGAGGTAGGTGAAACATTCATGGATAACAAATGCCCTCAAAACTAGAATGGCAGCAATGGGGAACAGAGAAAACTTGCAGCATTTGCATTTTCCAATGCAGTCACCAGGGGGCAGGCACTGACCAACTCAGCGATACTGTTTCACAGATACAGGATCAATAATCATCAGTTTAAGTCAACAATAGAAGAAAGCAAATACTAAGCATTTCAAAGTAGCCATTTGAGAGCTGAACAACCTCTATCACAAAATCAACAGTGGAGAAATATATTGGGCATTTTAATTACTCAAATCAGAAAACAAACTGTAACCACAAGAACTTCTACATTTTGGGCAACAAAGTACTATAGCAGTTTTTAATTTCTAAATAAGTTAATAAGGACCCATAGGTTGAACACTTGAGAGTGGCTCAATTTTCCTTTATTGATGAAGTTCTCTCTGCATCTTTTCAACATTCTGAGTGACTGCAAGTGACACATTGGCAAGATCAACAATTTGTCAGTCTAATAATACAAGGGAAGAAATGAATCTTTTAGCTTTCAAAATACCACCATTTAGTTAATGTAACATCTGCAAATTGAATTCTCTGTAATGAATAATGGTACAACATTAGAGAAAAGACAACACAATAGATTTTTTCTTAATTTGTAATATTTTGAGTAAATCAGTTCTGTAAATGCTGGTACACTTTTGATTTTGCTGCCAAATTACAATTACTATCAAAGGATTAAATAAAAATTAATGATAATTATAAAAATAATTGATGTAGAATTGAAATTAAAGGGAACTCTAAATTACTTGTTTTTTCTTTGGGTGACTAGCGGGTATTTTTCTTACTCTGTTCCTTGCAATAATTTAGTTAAATAAATAAGTTAGCAAATAGAATGGATGAAGCTCAAGCGTTCCCAGTACTAAACAAAGTGAAGATGTTGACTGGCACGCAATAAATTAAAAACCATTGCATCGCTTCATAATCAAGGACATTTTATTCAATCAGTGTTCTTATCTTTGGGAGAGTATGTGTATGTACTATTTGCATGCTGTGAAATGTCACACGACGGATATAAAATTTGCCATTGATATAAAAACGCAAGGTTTGACTTTGCAGCACGGAAATATAGAAGTATTTTTTTTTTAAACCCACAGTATTCCTATTAAAAATGATGTGAGACTAAAATGGCCACCTCAATATATTCCAAGAGATATTGCGAGAAGCTTTCTCTTTGTTGTGATTGTAAGTTTTGACTCTTCCAGTGAAGACTGATGAATTGTGGGTATTTTCACTGGTAAAGTCAAACCTTTCCATCATAGTTGAAGAGAAGCAGCAGGGATTCTTCTACTTTACCGCAATCGTATATTTTCATACTGACAAGTATGCCCATTAATACTATCATGAGCAAAAAAATGCATTGTCGAGAAGTCTAAAGCACTGCACTTCTTATTGTCACCATGCTGATTTTGAAGGGTGTAATGACTTGCTTGGATAGCATTATAAACTTTTGTTTTATAGGAAGCCAATCAGTCTTAGAATATAAAAATAGTTGAGGAGACTTTTAAAGCATTCTCATTTGATTTCTGAAGAGGACTCCTATGTATATTTAAATGCAACTGTTTCACTTGCTGCTGGGTAATGTGGCTGGAACTCTGATAGCATTTCAAATGCCATCCATTATTATAATTCATAGTGCATCTTTAGAAACAAAATGTAAAAGCCTTGTTACCATGCAATGGCCTCCAATCTCATTCACTACATTTCAGGCACGTATTGTCACACAAAATCCTAACAGCCCCACAATACAATCCATCCACTCTCCAAATGCAAGATCGTATTTCCAAACAATTGCAGCTTAGTTTTGTTCTACAGCTGGTTGACCTCTTTCAGCTAGTGACTGAATACCTCTCTTAAACAATTATACAGGTCAGAAATATTTAATCTAAATTATTTAGTCTCTGGGTGTTTTCTCAGACATCATTGATAGCCAGAGGAGTTCCAGCTGTTGGTTGTACCTGGAATTGAACTCTTCGAGCTTGATTTTTGCCTTGGTGATGGAGTTTCAGTCATTTTTGCAGTTACCAATTCCTGCCACATTACTTGACCGTGACACGATACATTTGCTGTTAACGTCGTTACAATTCAGGCAATCTGTAAGGAACCCAATATGCTGAAAAGCGTAAGGCACATGAATGATGACTGTGTCGACCGTTCCACTTAAAGTTTTTTTTTAGTTAAAGTGTTTCAGAAACTAGCAGTCGGCTTGAAAGTGCAGCGTCCCAAAACAAACTTCAAAATGCAGTTGCTACTCATCTCCCACAGGGAGCTGTTCAACTCTGCCAAATGGACTAGCAAAATATTATGATAACCTTTTCCATTCTAATTTGTACTGCAGGCTGCGTGTGTGCTAGGATCAACATTAATTACTGTATAACGTTTCAGCCGTGTAGTTCATGGAAATGTCAGAGAGTTAGCTAAAGGGGATCTGGGGTCTCAAGATCGTGAGGAGGTGCTTGGTCCTGGGAGCTCTTTTACACGGGATGATGGGAAGGTTTCTAGGACCAGGGAATAAGTAAGTGTTATAGCATAGGATTTAAAGTACTTATCCATCAGAAAGCGTGCAGATATGTGGTTAGCTTAGAGTTACATATTTGAACTTAACTAATTATTTCTGTCTTTAGGCTGTTAATGGAACAATATCGGTTCAGGCAATTGTTCTAGCTTTTCTGTTTCATTGTACAACAATCAATCGGCAGTAGAAAATAATCCTGCTAAACCTGGCTGTTCTAGTTGTGCCCTTGGAATTCAGAAATCAATTTTGATTTTATGGGTCGTTACAGAGCCCTTCCGGGAAAGAGGGGAAAAAAAACCTTTGTTGGGAGGGGGGAAAAAATGATGGCTGGCATCGCAAAGCAGGCAGAGGGACTTGCATTGAGGAAGCGGATGTTGAGACAAATTTCCAGTGAAGCAAGTAAGAGCCTTTAGAAATCTGTTAGCTGGGCTGCAGAAACCCAATGATCCTGGGTGCCACACTTGAAGGAACCACCTTCAAAACAGAAAAGCCAGCACTGCTCTGAGCCACTTTGCGTTGATCCTACAAAGTTTGCAGCTCTGTCAGTGGACAGCAGGGGTCACCTTAACACAGCCGTCCTCTGAAGCTCTACCTCCTGCTCGGTGGCAGCAGATAGTGCAGTCAGGCAACTAACTGTCATTCATAGTTCATTTCTTTTCATGTTTAACGGCAGATTTAAGAGCCGAAGCACACTTACCGTTAGCATTTTGTGCAGTTGCTGCCCTAACCCATAGCGATAATCAAAATAATTCCTTCACAAATTTAACTTTTGTTAAAATTCTCCTCATGTGTGCATGCCTTGCGGGCATTTAATACTTCATATTTTTGGCTTCAGTTACCTAGCATTTTATTTAGATTGGAGCATATACATTTCAAAGCCTCACAACCATTATATTTGATAACTTTGACATTGGGAGTGATAATCGTTAAAGCAACTATATTAGGTTCCAATCTAATCTTCAATTAAACTAAATCTATTTAAAAGCTAATTTCCTATTACAGTTGTGGCAAATAAATCACACTCTTATTATGAATAGTATGAGCAACAACAGATTCAGAAAATTATGCCTGCGACAGATCGCAACAAAAATGTGGGCATTTAATGAGAAATATTAGCAGTAATGGCATGTAAATTTGCATGGCTTGGTGCACTTTATTTTTCTTTATTCATTTTCATGACACCAATGTCATCTAGGTACAATGTGCCCAACATCACCTTGGAAACCACAATCATAAAAGACCCTGTTAGGCATCCAAAGTGTAAAGCAAATAAATTGGTGTCTCTGTTTAATAAATTGCTTTAAAAGTAAACCACTACTCACTGAAGTACGACTGAATTAAGTTATTATGAGGCAATTTAATCTTTTATTAGAAATAGAGATCTTAAATAGCAGCCCGCTTATCACGTTAAATGTAACTAGCTATAGGTTTAGAAAAATCAGGCAGGTTTTGGCATAAGTGAGGGTTGATGCAAGTTATTAAATACCCACAGAAACAAAAGATAGTATAACACAATTTCAGAATGTGGAGATCTGCACCAAGAAGAAAAAGTATTCTTATGTCTGACAAAACATGTTGAGTTTCTGCACATTCTTTTTAAAACTAAAGGTGCAAAATATATAGTCAAGATGAAAATTTAAAAAAAAATGACTGCAGTCTACAAAAGCCTGCTCTCCTTTTTTGTATTGAAACATCTTATACCTGACTGTGCTCAAACATTGCGCCTTTTTCACATTTAAATTTCTGCTTGGCTAACTTTTATCGAAAACATCCAGTGAGTGCACATTGTTTTCTTTTGATAACAAAATTGTGCTGGAGACAAAATCTGTTTGAAAGTAGCTTACAGTTAAAGATGGGTTTAATAACAGGTGAACACTGAAAAATATGCAAACAAAAATGCAGACATCAATGACTTCATTTAAGGCATAATTGCTTCTCATCAACTCAAGAAATCATGCAGAAACACTCTGTATTTCACCCAGCCGACAAGAGACTGCAGAAATCACTCAGGCATAGACTCTAAATGGAAAGTCCACTCCTGGGTCTCTGCCAGACAACTGCTCCACACACAGATCCAGGCCTAAAGACAATGGCCCTCAGAATCATAGTTCATCATAACAGATAATTATATACCAGCTAAGACAATACGTTTTTCGCGTCCGCCAATGTATAGACTAATTGCGGGCTTTGGAGTTATGCCTGGCAGGCCTACAGCACACCCATACGTGAGTCTTTTTATTGTAATGTGGTCTGGTGTAATTTTGTGGAGAGTGGTTTCAGTATCTGGTGAGTCCCATATGCTGTTTATTGCTGTGCATTGCTGGCATGAAGCCAAACAGGTAGAGTTATGCATGCATGAACTTTTTGAAGTTTAGCTAATTAGCCCTTTTGATTTAATCTCCTGTAGAAGCACTTAGACATTAGTGTATCCTTGTTTATCTAACCAGGAAAGGAGAAAATAGATTTTATTTAATAGTAAACAGTGTGGAAAATAGTAACAGAAACTCATTCCAGTGGAAGCACCATTATGAACAAAATGTTGAATGGGAAACAGGACAGCAGCTTTATCTCACTGAAAATTCACCCCGTGCATTTGTAGGTCTGATTCATATTCAGATGTGGAGGTCCTGTTGCAGTGTTAATGCTACTCGCCTTTCACCCCAAGAACTGTTTTTTTCCCCAGATCCGCTCTAAACTACGCACCAAACCTGTGATACAATTTATTGGGTCTTTGTGGCCAGCTGAAAAGAAGACATTGGTTTATTCATAGTCACCTTGAGGTGGCTGCAACTACCACTGCCTGAGCTATGAAGCAATGCTGTTATAAGGGTTATTGAACAGCTGTCAAGGTTTATTTTCAGTAGAAGCATCAAAATAGGATACAACATTTTGCAAGTTTAGGACAGTACTCAACTATCAGCAGAGGAAGCATGTGTAATATTAAATATTACAGATAATGACGATCTTAACCTTTAATATTCATATAAAATAAATCCTACCGCATTTTTAAATCCACTGTCACATTCACATTTACCTTATAGTTTCAGAATTTTCTATGCACCGCAACAATCTTGGCTTATTGAGGAGAATCAACAAATAGAAGTTACAACATCATCATGTGTATTACAAATATGAAACTCATGTACTTCCTAAGGTTACATACTTTAGCAATGACCCACACTTAATGAATAAAAACACATTGTAGTTTGTAAAGCAGAGAGACCAGGCATACATCTGAAAAAGAAAAATCTTTACATCTCATCCTTTACTGCCTCTTATGCCAAGTTCAATTTAAACCTAACACCTGTTCCTACACCAGTCAAACATCATAAACTAAACTGGATCCTAGTTTGGGTTCAGTTTGTGATATACTTAAATTATCTGACCCCCAGGATGATTTATTAGGAGCTTTTTGGTTCTTTTAGCATTTTGATTAGATCACATTTCTCTCTCTGATTTGGGAGAATTGTTGTAATAAATAACTTGCAGCCAGTATTTAAACACCAGTTGATTAATTGTAAGAAGATTTTTTAAAGTGTAATTAATTAGTTTTTTCCCTTCCATATTCTACCATTTTCTGATGTGATTTTCTTTGGCTGCACCCCACATGACAGTGCACAATTTCGGTCATGCGGATGATATTTCTGTTGAAATCTCACAGATTGCAGACTCGTGTTTGACAGAATTGACATAATCCCACAAGCTACATCATTAATGCCAAGGGTAGATGAATGGTGGAGACTGGTGGAACTCTTGAGGAGGAAAAAAAAGCAGGTATTACAGTGACTATCGGAATGTGTATGCTCTATTCATTCATTACTTTGTCAAACTTGTCCAAAGAAAAGCTTTTTAAATGAATTCAGCCCTTCACTGTAAAAGCAAATTTTAATAACAAATAAACTAATACAAATCAGACGAAAAATGAAAGGACTTTCAGTCAACACAACAGAGCAGTAAAGATCAAAAACGGCATCGTTTGTGACAACAGAACACTATTAGTTGGCTAAAGTCACTTTTGGAAAAAATGTGTTGGTAATACTGGGTTGACAAGAACTTTCCTAAAACCAGATTAAAGCCTGTCACAACTATTTACACATCATGAATACAAATAAAACTTTTTTTTTTAAAAAGCAGCTATATTTAAACATTTTGTACATTTTTGGAAGCAGAGTTATAATTCCAAAGATGCCATGTAATGTACCTGATGCAGGAAAGTACACCAGCCTTTATTACATTAATGAGCCAAACAAAATGATCTCCTCCTCCTTTTGTGCTTTGCTTCTGCTACCTGTGGTTAAAAATGCAAAATGAATGCAAAAATTGTCAGTGCTTCTGTCTGTTACTACCAGTAAGAATGTGCTGAAGATGAGACTAGAGATATAACATATACATTCCCCAAAGATCCACTGCTAGCAGTGTAATATTTTCAGAGGGGAAAAGTATTTGCTAAAAATTTATCTTCACAAGTGTTGAAAAATGGGTTTTGATTTTGGTAAGTTTGGTTACTTTTTGCAATATTATCCACTTTATCAAATATATTTATTTTCCCCCGTCAAAACAGGTAAGTGGTTCTGTTTTGCATCCAAGACATATTATACGGCAACACGTAAGCAGAAAAGCATGCAAATATTTTCAGTTAAAAAGATTCTTGTTCTATTGATACTCGAATGTTACATAAAGTTTGATATTTTGGCAGTGTATATCTTTCTAATAATCTCTTGGTGTATATCTGTCAGTCAATATCTTTTGCTTGCGAATTTGAAGAAAATCAGAATGAACTCTTTTCAGGCACAGAATCTATATTTCAATTTAAAATTCCCATTTTGTAACCTTTAAGATATTTATTGTGATATCCGAATAACACAAACAGCACTCTTCATCAAATGCATTTAAACAAATTCATTATTTTTCTAAATATATGCTGTTCGGGCTTCTAAAAGCACTGACCTGAAAAAATAGGCTTCTTGTTACAGGCCATGTAGAAAAAAATGATTCAAATAGGTCAGTCTTTAAAATAGCTTTTTCACGAACAATTAAAATCTATCATCATGTCCAATGTAATATCAAAAAGACAACATCCAGTTAATGAATATTAATTCATTTTCAAATCCTACACCAGTAAAACATGTTGGGGTAAATTTTCGACTTCACTGCCTGGGTGCTAATCCAGCAGATCGAACTGCCTGCCTGTTCTAGACCAATTCCATTTTCATTCCATTGAAATTACTGGAATGAAATTCCGATGGCTCCTACACAAGGTGGGCGATCTGCTCCACTGGATTATCGCCCAGCCAATGAAGACAAAGACCCCGACTTTTCGTCACCGTTTTCGGATGTGAAGGGAGTGGTATTACGCTGAAAATCGCGGCGCAGCACTTATCACACTGTTCCTTCTGACGTCCAAGCTGTTGCCATTTTGGTTTAGTCTTGAAAATGGGTAGCCAGGCCCCCGCCAAAAACAGGTGGATACCTCGTTAGCTCATGCTCGGCGACCTATTTGACCCTGAGCTGACCTTCTGACCTCATATCCTCTCAATCAGAAAGAGCACCTACTTCCACCTCCGTAACATCACCCGTCTCCACCTCTACTTCAGCCCATCTACTGCCAAAACCCTTATACGAACCACTGTCACCTCCAGACTCGACTATTTCAACGCTCTTCTGGCTGACCTCCCTTCCTCCACCCTATATAAACTTCAGCTCATCCAAAACTCTGCTGCCCGTATTCTAATCCTCACCAAGTCCCGCTCACCCACTCTCATTTTTGTATCTAAATCCCATCATGGCCTCACCTCTCCCTTTCTCCATCCCTACAATCCACTCCCCAAAAAAACCTCTCATTTCTCTAACCCCGGCCCCACTATTGGCTGCAGTGCCTCCACTTTGGAATTTCGTCCCTAAACCCCTCTGCTTCTCCACCTCCCTCGCCTCCTTTATGACCCTGCTTAAAATCCACCTCTTTGACCAAGCTTTTGGTGACTCCTAGGGGGAAAAATTAAGTTGCTTTGCGCCTCCCGTTAGCACACCGAGTAATGGGGCGCAAAGCACCTAGCGCCTGGGCGCGCCGCCGCTAATACCTCCCGTGAAACTCAGCGGGAGGTTAGCAGCGGCAGTAGCCGGTAGTGCCCCGTGGCGCTGCACCTCTGGTGATGACGTCATCGCCGTGAGCAGCGCCCCGCTCGCGCCTACCGCTGTACGCTATGTCCGACAGGGTCAGGGGGGGCATTTTTGCGGCTGGGGCTGCGATAATTAAAGGGCAGGTGCCGGGCGTCCTTTTCTTTTGGGTCGCCTGCCAGCACCTGCCCCCTCTGGCCTCCTCCTGCGGGGTGCTGGCCGTGATCTGTCAGCCCGGCATTCCTCGAGTGCCGGGCTCTTTTGCCGGCACCCCGCTGCCTTAATCAGGGGAACGAGGCCTGCAGCACCACGGTGCTACGTGCTGGCGCGCGCGGCGTTGCTGCATGTAGCGCACGATGTTCCATGGGAGTGCCCCAAGAGGGAGGGGGAGCGCTTCCAGTAGCACCTCGCCTCCTGCTTGGGGCACTATCATTGAATTTCGGGTGCAGGAGCGATAAACTTTTTGAAATTATCGTCCCAAAGGGGGCGCGAGCCAATTCCCCCCCTCCCAATCTTTCCTTCTTTGGTTCAGCATCCATTTTTCCTTACACCTCTAAAGTGGCTGAAGGTGTTGTTCTACATTACATTAAATAAGCTATATGAATGTACATTGTTATACGGGAATATTTCTCAACAACTACAGTGATATTTAAATGATTACATGCCATGAAACTACCCACAACAATCTTCTATCAGTGACACTTTACTACTGGAATCACTTAGACTGCAGCTCGCCTCTGCAAAGCAAGTGTGAATGTTCTCACCATAGCATTGTTTCATTTCCAATTCCTCATAAAACGGTATGTGAATAAGATATGAACATTTATGTTTACTATACTTAAGATTGGCATTTTCCCTTAGCCAAGAAGGTGGGCAAGGTGACCTGGCGCTAGCTACCTGCCACGTTGTATCCAGCCACTAGAGGATGTGGGAGAGTGAGCAGGAGGGCAGCTCCATCTAATTATGACTCAGTCCACGGTGGGGAATGTTTGGCCTGCTTTCTCTGCCTCCCCAGTAGCTGCAATTGAGAGCCCACTATCTACTGAATTGTGGTGTGCAGCTGCTTTACAGCCAGTTCACTGTGTCCGCGGTTTGCAGCATTTCTTAATCTAAGGTCAAACATTAAAAGTGTAGGGTCACGAAACACTTTTTTGTGACTAGGTTTGTCAAATTGCAGCTAATATGGCCTGAGGAATGGGCATTAATCAATTGGCAACAGCTGGGATTCCCATTTGGAAAAGGTGTGCCAAGAGGTCACCGGTAATACTGCATGAGGTATTTGTAATGATTTAAAGATCGCTTGGTGCCTGCAATATGACCATAGATGGTTTTTCACATAAATAAGTATTAATAACTGTTTAACATTATTATTAAAGAATCAAGTCTATTTAAAATGGTAAAATTGAATATTTGAATGTATGCGATGAGCTTTCAATTCCATTTCTATCAGATTGATGAGAAATTATATTAATACTTACATCTCTGTACAATGATGAAACAGAGAAAATTAATATGTAGTATAAACACACTGATGATATTTTTAGATACATTAATTTGAAGTTATTAACCAATAAAATAATTACCTTTCTATTGTCTTGGACTCCAACAGGTGTGCCTGGTTCACAGGAATATGATAGAAACGGGTTGAACCCCAAAAGAGCAGTGCTGTGAATTCCAGAGTGTGATTTGGTTTATCGCTCCATGTCTGTACTCTGGCGGGATGGACTGACCTGCCTCTGGGGCCACAGTTGATGCCACCTCCAATTTGGGTGTTGGAGACAGGGCTCATCATCATTCGTCCTTTGACGTCGAAGAAGACAACCAGATTATCCATAGAATGGAAGTAGTACTATCGTGTTTTAAAAGCACCGATTGAGACTATGCAAACTTTTATTAGCCTCAAAATTGAATTTTTCATTTTACAGTAAGCATGATTTCTCATACCATTTGCCTCCATACTTCTCTTACTGTAACCTTTTGATCTTTGCCCCTGTAAACTAGCCTTTATGTTAAACTAGCTATGGGGGAGGAGCAAGGTAGTGGCAGATTTTTTTGAAGAATTAACTGATTGGATAAAGGGAATGCAGCAGATATGGCTGCATATAGTGACACCACTATTCCCGGCCAGAATGGAGATGATTGGGTAATTCCCTGTCAATCACGCCTGCTGTAAGTAACTGGGATTGATTTTACGCACGTAATTTGTATGTAACTATCCTCCACTCACTGCATTTTGCTGGAGAAATCACCCTGCTTTTAATGGGAGAAGTTGCTGCAGTTTTGGTCATGAGTTTGTTGTATTTCGTGGAGACTCTTTTTAAATAGACTCTGTAAACTGTTTGCTGTAGTGCGCTGTTTAACCAGGCTCTGTTTGCTGAGTAAATAGATGTTGTTGCTGTAAAATTGTCCCACCTCACCTCCAACTCATTGGCTGACACAGTGCAATTCATTTGCTGACACAGTGGTGTCAATAGATAGTCTGAGCAGATATAGTGTAATACAGAATGCGTCTCACAAGTGGTTTGTTACAATAAAGCACTCCTATTCCTCCCGGCTCCATAATAAGATAAGTAAAAATGTTGCAACTTACCTTTCCGGTGGTAGATTCCAGTGGTCCCTTTAAGGTTTGACTGCTAAGGGTGTGACTAAACTGATTGCAGCGTGCACGGCGCCTGTGGTCATGCACAATTGAATTTTGCAAAGCATTTGCATTTGCAAAGGGCCTAATGCCTGTTTCAGGTGTGCACCCTGGACACCTACAGAGGAGCCTTAACTAATATAGTGGGTATTGCACTTCTGTAGTGGAATAAGCTTGTGCACGCCACCCACTATATTGGACCCTTAGGTGCTCATTTTACGGGCACAGTGCGATCCAATTTCTAGGCCACTGTACATTCCGGCCTCCTCAACCAACTTTGTCCCTAAGCCTACATCCCTCTTTCAAGCTGCCCCTACATTTCAATTCACAAGAGAAGAAGGTAGATACAGATGAGGGAGGCCTATCCAAAGAACCACCTATTATTAGCATCCAATTGTTTCTAAAACATTTGCAGGCTTTTCGCTGGCACTACTTTACCCAAAGTCCTTGTGTGTGAACTCTGTGCGAAGAACTTCCTGATATCAATCCTTTTACTAATTTGAATCTGTGCCCCCTTGTCCTATTCTCGCAGTTCAGTTTGAAGTAATTTTTCAGATCTTTCTTTTCCACACAGTTTACAATCTTACATACTTCTCTAAAAGGTCTTTCTCGGTTGACTCTTTTCAAGGCTGAAAAGCCCAAGCTTCTCCAATCTTTCTCATACTTCAGACCTCTGATGCACTGATCCTCCATTAATGGTGTTTTAGCTCGTTAAGTAGTAATTGAACTTCTTCTCCCTACATTCCTAAAGTTTCACTCATGAAGCAAAAAATACAGTTATTGGCTCCTGTTGAGGGTTGGCATTAGAATAGTGGAAGGAAGGAGAGATTCTGTAAAGTAAGCTGAAATTGAAAAAGCCAGCCTATGGGACAATAGGAAAGGTGAGACAATTACAAGGAAAGAACAGAACACCCCAAGTTGTCCTGATAGACAGTGCTCTAAATGGCACAAACGCATTCATGTTGGTGCCTAGGGTATTTGTTATCACTGAAGTCTAGGCCATCAGTTACGTTGCTATGATACAACATGTCTACATTCATAAAGGCACCAGTGAAGATTAGTTCGAATATATGAACTTTGCATCACATATGATTGTGTATTCAGGGTCAGAATATCACTAACAGGACTACTGGCATTTAATAAACTGCCGATATTCAATACATTACTAGTATAATTAAGTCCATCATTACCATTATCTGCTTGAATGTAATTATTTTTATTTTTGGAAATTAAATTCAAATATTTGTATCGGTATAATTATTCAAAAATTAATTATTTGATGCCCCAAAAAGTTTTTGAAGAAACTATAGAGGGTAGATTTTCTGAGTAAAACTATGAAGCAAATCTAGCATGAAAAAGCCTAAATTCTCTTTGCTATTTCGGTGCTTTTACCTTGTCATGATTCCGGAAATGGATAGTGAATATTAAATTAGCCAAAATTTCCAACCATGATTATTTTAATATACATTTGCAAGTGTTATAAATTTGCATTTCTTCTGAATCTACAGCTGTTAGGAGTTTCCGTGCACCAAACAATTGATGAAAATTTGATTATTTCATTGTCAACTCAGAGCAAAAACAATTCACATTCTGATAGCAGTTTTAAAATGGCTACGAAGAAAGTTTGACTCGAACCTCCACTATTTCCTTTTGTAATGAAAAGCAATATTAGACATAGCTTAGAGTGTCATTTGAAACAGTTTGGGTACTAAGATAGGAATGTACCATGCACACGGGGAGACCGGTGATGGAGGAGATAGTTGCATGGAGTGCAGTCACATTTGCAGATTATTACGTTGTTTTAATGCATATTTTCAAACCTTCTCTCAATGGCTCAGCAAATTTATCCAGTGATTAGCTGAGGCATACACTGCAGTAACATACCAGGTTTGACCCCTAGTCTTTGTTGAGCGAACTGATCTCAACTAGGGTGGTGGTGATACAATTGGCCTTGATGCCTCTGGGTTGGGCAAGTGAAAATTGGTCAGGGTTCTCACACCTATCCAAAGAGATCTGCTAAAAGGAAGTGTGTGGATGTTAGGTAAGGACATGATTGGATTTGGATGTGATCATCCCCTCAATCAAATAACCTGCCGATGCTCACTGTCAAGGAGCATACATCAATAATGGCTATTTGACAGGACAAAGAACGTGAATAGTGCCCACAGAACTGTACCCTAGCACAGAGTTAATTCCACTGAAAAGGTGTGTCATACACAAAAAGAGTAGAGACATAGAACATAAGAACATGAGAAATAGGAGCAGGAGTAGGCCATTTGGCCCAACGAGCCTGCTCCGCCATTCAATGAAATCATGGCTGATCTTCTGCCTCAACTCCATTCACCGGCCCTATCGCCATATCCCTTGATGCCCTTACTAGTCAGAAATCTATCGACTTCTGTTTTGAATATACCCAATGACTGAGCCTCCACAGCCCTCTGGGGTAGAGAATTCCAAAGATTCACCACCCTCTGTGTGAAGAAATTTCTTCTCATCTCAGTCCTGAATGGCCTACCCTTTATGCTGAGGCTGTGGCCCCTGGTTCTAGACTCCCCAGCTAAGGGAAACATTCTCCCAGCATCCACCCTATCAAGCCCTGTAATAATTTTGTATGCTTCAATGAGATCCCCTCTCATTCTTCTGAATTCAAGAGAATACAGGCCTAGTTTACTCAATCTCTTCTCATACGACAGTCCCGCCATCCCAGGAATCAATCTCGTGAACCTTCATTGCAAACCCTCTATGGCAAGTATATCCTTCCTTAGGTAAGGAGACCAAAATTGTACACAGTACTCCAGGTGTGGTCTCACCAAGGCCCTATATAATTGGAGTAAGACTTCTTTACTCCAGTACTCAAATCCTCTTGTAATGAAGGCCAGCATACCATTTGCCTTCCTAATGGCTTGCTGCACCTGCACATTCACTTTCAGTGACTCATACACAAGGACACCCAGGTCCCTTTGAGCATCTGCATTCCCCAATCTTTCACCATTTAGGAAATACTCTGCCTTTCTGTTTTTTCTACCAAAGTGGATAACTTCACATTTATCAACATTATATTCCATCTGCCATGTTCTCGCCCACTCACTGAGCCTGTCGAGATCCCCTTGAAGCCTCTTCACATCCTCTTCGCAACTGACACTGCCACCTAGCTTTGTGTCATCAGCAAATTTGGAAATGTTACATTTAGTCCCCTCATCCAAATAGAGGCAAAGTTCCCTCTTATATTTTATTTGGGTCCGTGGTACCTTAACTTTTTCACACAAGTGCGAAACTTTACTTTGAAAAAGCTGGTCCCGGGCTGCGCAGGACCAGCAGAGAGTGGCCACACACCTGATAGGGAACGTTGCATAGGGGGTAATTTTAACCTAATTGGCTGGGCGGGAAACCCACGGGATCAGGTGGAACACCTGACTTCAGTGGAGAGTAAAATTGGGTGGGGTGTAAATCCAGCGTTGTTCCCGATTCCATCAGTTTTCGGAGAGACGGGTTAGAATTGCTCCCCTGATGCTTCGGGTCAATGTGCCCTTTTTCACACGGTACCATCCCATGAACAGGCATACTGTTTCACAAAACAAAACAAAACTCGGTCCCATTAACTTCTCATCTTTCTTCTCCTCTGATAAACAATGGAAAGGTTGTTTCCATTGTCACAGTTAAAGCAGAAAACTTTCATCCGGCAGGGTATTAACACCTGGTTGTAGCTGCGATAATAGCGAAAAATGACTCATTACTTCATTTAATTGTACCTGGCCCTTAATAATTAGCTTCATAAGATTTTACCACTAAGTTAAACTTGTTTCAGAGAATGTGACTTAGCAGTAATACTGGCTTAATGGACATTCATAACAATCCTGCTACTTTACAATGCCACTAAATTGGCATAATAATTGCTGACATTTGGAAAATAAGATTCTAGGGGGGAAAAATTCAGTTGGTTGCGCCTCCGTTAGTGCCTTAAGAGGGCGCTAATGGGGCGCAAAGCAACTAGCGCCCGGGCGTGGCGATGTTTGCGCCGCTCGCGAAATTAACTAGACATTTTGCGGGGGCGCTAAACATTACCGCCACGATCTCCTGCGCCGGCAGATTGTGACGTCAGTCGAGTGCGCAACGCCCCGGTAGCGCCCCGGAGCGGATATTGAGTGGCGCCCCCTGCCTTACCGCCTGCCGCTAGCAACGACAGGTTGAGGGGAGCGTTTTGCAGTCAGGAAGAGACTGGGGGAGCACTATTTAAAGGCGACCGCTTCCTGCCTTTTTTTGTTGGTGAGATTTTTGAACCACGCATTCTGAGAGAGAGAGAGAGAGACTTCTGAAGAGATTCAATGCTGTGTGAAGGAGTTTTGGGTACTGAGCAGCACTTTGCAGGTTCATTTTAATTTGCCCTTCCTTGTATCGATTTAGAAGAGGCTGTGGGGGATGCACTCTGAGCTCTTTCCCTGGTACTCTCCATTGTTCTTTCCAGCAGATTTGATGTACAGGTCTCTCCAGGCTGAGATTCAAGGCTGCAATGAGCAGGATGTGGATGGAAAGCAAGATCAACCCACCCCTTTAAGAACTGGCTGGCGCCATTGTGTCTGTGTTCCATTGCTGACTGACATCACATGAGCTTCGCCAGCGCTCTGAGTTAACGCCTCGCTCCTCGGCCTTTGCGCCTTAAGACAGATGTGTAGCGCCTGATTTAGCGCTCCAATCACCTCCAGGGGCGATAAAAGTCAAGTTTGCAGTCGGAGGCGATAATTAGCACCAGGCGCTAATCTTTGTGCCCGGCCGATAATTGCGCCCCAAACGGGGCGATACTGAATATTTCCCCCTAGGTTCCTAAAGATTGGAAAAATAGGGCCAAGTGGTGTGGATATCCATTAAAGTGGAGTGCTTCCACTTTAACCCATCCTGTTCAAGGAGGGAAGTTTCTTCTATGTGACCAGTGTTGGAATACCAACTTGGAGGTAAGGGAAGAAGCAAAAGCCCAGAAGAGGTCAACAGTTGTTCTGAAGTCCTCTTACCAGAGAAAGAAAGAAAGATTTGCATTTATATAGCGCCTTTCACAACCACTGGACGTCTCAAAGCGTTTTACAGCCAATGAAGTACTTTTTTTTTGAAGTGTAGTCACTGTTGTAATGTGGGAAATGCGGCAGCCAATTTGAGCACAGCAAGCTCCCACAAACAGCAATGTGATAATGACCAGATAATCTGTTTCTGTTATGTTGGTTGAGGGATGAATATTGGCCAGGACACCGGGGATAACTCCCCTGCTCTTCTTCGAAATAGTGCCATGGGATCTTTTACGTCCACCTGAGAGAGTAGACGGGGCCTCAGTTTAACGTCTCATTCAAAAGACAGTGCAGCACTCCCTCAGCACTGCACCGCAGTGTCAGCCTAGCTTTGAAACACATGGTACCTCACAACCTACTGAGATGTTATTGAGTCCAGTGTGCAAATTCATCACAAATGGAGCACTTGTACTTGCTGTGATCATGCATGTAATGTATTATCACATGGTTTGTCACATGGTTTAGTATGAGCATGCTCAGTTCTCTCTGGCCTAGTGAAGCAAGCACCTTGACTAGCAGCTCATTGTGTCTCTGTCCTTAATTTGTTCTACCCACATATATTACATTTTTGGCGACAAGAATGGGATCCCAAAGCCATTTTTAGGGATCATGGAAGGACACAGTGTTCAAGCTTCGAGTGGACAAGTTTAAGGTGAATTTGTGACACCTAAACTGAATTTTTTGCGATGTTTTACTTTTAATGCTGATGCAGAATTGTCTGTGCTTCGCCTTCGTGTGTATGTATAAACAGCAACAGCGGCGTTGATTCTCACAGCTACACAGGTAGTGTGCTGAGTCACTGTTCAACGGGATCGGGACAACCATGGCTGCGCCTACGGGATTCATCAGAAGCCTCGGCATGTATGACCGAGCTCGCGAACGATTCGGTTCTTATATTGAGCGGATGGAGATGTTTTTTAGGGCCAATAACATTATTGAGACTGAAGGTGCAGATGAGAATGTTCAAGCTCAAAATAAAGTAATTCGTGAACGTAAAAAAGCAATTTTTCTAATGGCGATCAGGCCAGATGTCTACAGAACGTTGACAAACCTACCCGCGCCAGGGAAAGCGAAGAATGTGTCATGTGTCATTTGAAGACATTGTCGAGAAACTCGAGGACCATTTCGACCATAAGCCATTAGAAATAGCAGAAAGCTATAAGTTTGGTACCGGAAACCAAAAAGAAAGTGAACCCATTGGTGAGTATATTGTAGCTCTTAAAAACCTGTTTTTGCACTGTAACTTCGGCACATTTTTGGATTGTTGCGAGATAAATTTGTGTGTGGACTGGTGGATGAGCGCACACAGTCCAAATTACTGAACACTCCGAACTTAACATTTGACATAGCATGCAAAATTGCCCTATCATCTAAGAATGCTGGGGAGCTCTGTCCAACTCAAGTGACTAGTGCAGCCGAAGTCTACAGTTACAAAGCCACCGCCAAACCTAAAGTTGTGAGACCAAGTCAAAAGCATGTTGGTGAGAGCAGTTCAGTGAATTGTTATCGCTGCAATGGAAATCACTCACAACAGTCCTGCCAATATAGTAATAAAAAATGTTTTCACTGCCAGAAGCAAGGCCATATTTCAACAGCTTGCA
This sequence comes from Squalus acanthias, assembly GCA_030390025.1. Taxonomy (NCBI): domain Eukaryota; kingdom Metazoa; phylum Chordata; class Chondrichthyes; order Squaliformes; family Squalidae; genus Squalus; species Squalus acanthias. The sequence continues at coordinate 66,987,030 of CM059425.1, forward strand.
GAGCTAGATCGAAAGCAGGAAGTAAGAACCATTCCAGTGGCAATGCAAAGCAGCGACAACAAAAGGGAGGAGTTCACAATATTGAAGTGAACACACCTGATGTTGAAGAACTAGGCATCTACAGTATCTATGCCACTAGCGGCAACGCTAGCAGTCCTGAGAAAGACTTCTGTACAAAGCTTTTGATTAACGAGCAATATATTGATATGTATATCGACACCACGGCGGACTGCTCTATCATGAATAAGGACACATATGAGAGTAAGTTTAATCAAATACCACTTACAAAGAGTACCATAGAGTGAAAAACCTACTCCGGTGAAATCCTAGAGACATGCGGACAAATGGAATGTACAGTTCAACACAATGGCCAGACAGTAAAGCTGCCTATTATTGTAGCGAGTTACAACAGGCCAACCCTCATGGGCAAAGACTGGTTGAGAAAGTTAAAACTAGACTGGAAAAATATCTTCAGTGTAGATGCTTCAAAGAAGCAACTCGACACAATGCTGAACAAATATAAAAGCATGTTCTCAGACAGTTATGAGGGCATCTCTGGGTATGACGCGCATATCTGCATCAAGTCCAATGCGAAGCCTGTCCATTGTAAGGCAAGGCCGGTCTCCTATACGTTGAAGAGTCAGGTGGAGGAAGAGCTAACGAAGCTGAGAGAGAACGGAGTGCTAGTAAAAGCTGACAAAAGTGAATAGGCTACCCTGATTGTGGTAGTGCCCAAAGCAGACAAAACTGTACGCTTGTGCGATGACTACAAAGTTACTATCAACCAAGCAGTTGATGATGAGCAGTACCCGTTACCTACATCACAAGATTTGTATGCAGCACTCTCTGTGTCAAAAGTTTTCTCCAAGCTTGACCTGTCGCAGGCTTACGCTCAGCTGAATGTTGACAAAGAGAGTCAACAGTGTCTCACTATCAACACACACCAAGCTGCCGTATGGTGTAAAGTCCTCCCTCAATATCTTCCAGGCTACGATGGATAAGATTTTCCAAGGAATTCCGAATTGCTTATGCAATCAAGATGATGTGCTGATCGCAACAAGCAGCGAGGAAGAAAATCTGGGGTGGAAAAATTCGGTTGGTTAGCACCTCCCGTTAGTGCCTCCAGGGGGCGCTAATGGGATGCTAATGACTGACCGCCGGAGCGCGGTGATTTTAGCGCTGCCCGCGAAATTGACCTGGTGGTTTGCGGTGGTGCTAAACACTACCGCCATGATCTCCTGCGCCCGGAGATCGTGACGTCATCCAAGCATGCAACGCCCCGATAGCGCCCTGGACCGGAAATTGATTCTCGCCCCCCTGCCTTAGCGCCTGCCGCTAGGAACGACAGGTAGAGGGGGACGTTTTGCAGTCGGCAAGGAGCTGGGGGCGCGCTATTTAAAGGCATGCGCGTCCTGCTTTTTCCTGTTGGCAAAATATTTGGCATATGCAGGTTGAGAGAGGAGAGAGGCGTCTGGAGAGATTTAACGCTATCCTACAAGGAGTTTTGTTCCTGAGCAACACTTTTCAGGTTCCTATTTCTCTGAGCTTTATATTTACCACATTTACAAGATTAAATGGGGGCTGTACTAACTCAGGGCGTCGTCCTCCAGCTTCACCTTCGGAGGCAGCAGAGGCACACAGAGAGAGTGGCAAATGTGGCCAGAGGGAGGAGGACCAACAGGCCTCTGCACAGGAGACCTTACCCTCCCAGGGTATTCCGGGAGCAATTCTCATACATCCATTTGTCTGAGGAGCAGTGTTTCAGAAGGCTGCACTTCAGCAAGGAGGTGGTCACTGAGCTCTGCCACCTCCTGCAACCAGATCTGCAGCCTCAGCTCAGGACCAGGATGTCTCTGTCGGTGGCAATGAAGGTGACGGTGGCTCTGAATTTCTATGCCAGCGGCTCCTTCCAGGCTTCAACAGGGGGCATAGCTGTCCATTGCTGCATCCGGGAGGTCACAAATGCTCTCTACAAAAGGAGAAGAGAATACATCTCATTCCCCATGACCCGAGACAAACAGCGTGAATGCGCATGTGGCTTCGCTAGGATAGCAGGCTTCCCCATGGTCCAGGGTGCCATTGACTGCACTCATGTGGCATTGCGGGCACCTCATGAAAATGCAGAGATTTTCCGCAACCGCAAAGGCGTCCACTCTCTGAACGTCCAGTTAGTTTGCGACCACAGACAGCACATCCTCGCCGTCAATGCCCGCTATCCTGGCAGCAGCCACGATGCTTTCATCCTGCGCCAGACTGGTGTCCCAGATCTCTTCCAACCACCGCATCAACCTCGTGGCTGGCTCCTCGGGGACAAGGGTTATCCACTCTGTACCTGGCTGATGACACCGCTCCGTAACCCCAACACTCCTGCTGAGCTTGCCTACAATGAGAGCCATAGTGCCACCAGGAACCTCACTTAGCAGACGATCGGCGTGTTGAAGCAACGGTTCCGGTGTCCTGACCACTCTGGAGGTGCCCTGCAGTACTCTCCCGAGCGAGTATTGCTTTTCATTGTTGTGTGCTACCTGCTTTACAACCTCGCAATTCTGAGGACCCAGCCATTGCCACCAGGGATTGGTGCACCACCTCAGGAGGAGGAAGAGGGAGAGGAGGAGGAGGAGGCGGAGGAGGAGGATGAAGAGGAGGATGAGTAGCACCGACGTGGGAGGGAGGCGCTCAATGTTGCCTCTGCAAGGGCCGTTTGTGAACGCCTGATAAAACACCGCTTCTGATGAATGACAGGGAAGATGGCTTTTGGGATGAACAAGCACATCATCACAACCATCCCGTAGCCCCTATTGCCGGGCAAAGCTCCAAGAAGTCAAATGAGCAAAGTTGTGAAGTTCCAATAAAATATTTTATTTATCTGACAAACTGTGTCTTAATTATTCAGCGCAACCAATAACAAACAAACACAACAATTCATTAACTAATGAAACTGGTTCTTACCACATCGAGATAAGCGTAAACAGAGTGAACAATATATTTACATGAACATCCAACTTTGGCACAAACATTCCCCCCATTTGTTGGAGAATTTTTAGTTATTCACCCTTCGAGGGTGATCTCCATCCCCTGCTAACTTCCCCCTTCCCACCCTCCTGCTCCTCCGTAATGTGGCCCCAGTGGCTGCAGCAAGGTTGGTGGAAGGCTGCTGAATGTTGGATCCAGAGACTGCAGATGGCCTTGAAGGACGCCCTCGACCAGCTCTGGGCCTGGAGGGCCCGGCTGCAGACTGCACCAACTCTGCATGGGCGGCAGCAGTCTGGGCTGGCTGGGTTACAGGCTGTGGCAAGTGCAATGGCAGAGTGGCAGTGGTGGGAGCAGGAATGCTGTCATCCTGAGAGAGAAATGAGAAGTCGCACAACACCAGGTTATAGTCCAACAGATTTATTTAATTTTACAAGCTTTCGGAGCAGTTCGCTCCTTCGTCAGGTAAGTTTAGCAGTGAGAGAATCTCCCAGAATTCACAATTTAAACACAGACAAAATATATTCAAATCTTTCCCACATCAAAGAGCATAGCCAAGACAATGAGATGTGTCCCAGGGGGTCCAACGTGTCAAACCACCTGCTGGCTGCATATCCTGTCAATCTGTGTAGGTTCTTGTGTTAGCCTTCCTGAGAGAGGACAGCACCTTCCTGCTCAACCACCACACTGCCACTCCCCCGGGGCAGAACCTCAGCATCTGGAGCAATCTGCTCGAGCACAGCTTGCTGGCCTGCTGCGGCACCGTCAGATCCCCGGTGGACTGTGGGTGACCCAGCGAGGATGGCAGCAGTCAGCGCTTGCATGACATCAATCTGAGACTGCATGAGAGCAGTCTGACATTGGATGGCACCAGCCAATGACTCGATTGCAGCACTAAGCCGTTGTGTTGCCTCGGCCTGTGCTGCAATAGATCCTGCCACCTGACCCATTACACGCGGCATGGGCTCTGGGTCCCCACGGTCTCCCTGCAATTCAACTATCCTCTGCAATGAGGCAAGGATGGGTTCGCGGGTTTGCGCACAGATGACAGCTGTGCTGGCGGCGGACTCCTCCACACTCCTAGCCAGTGCATCCATGCTGTCGGGTACCCTTGCCATTGCACCCATGAGCTCCGTATACACACTCATCGCCTGAGTATTCATGGCCGCGATATCGAGGTCCTCTGCAGCAGAACACGTGCGCGCACTCACCCTCCGGGGAGATGGTCCCCGAGCTTCCCTTCCCCCATGGCGTTGCTGCAGGCGGCTGGGTCCCGGAACTTCACCCAGATCAGAGCCAAACCCCCTGCTCCCCTGCAGTGAACGCGTGGCCCCAGTGTCGGAATGCAACGTTGGGCAGTGTTGTTGTCACAATATGATTACACGATTGAATATCGCACTTCAAAGCAAAACGCAATCGCAGATGCCTTATCCAGGTTGCCACAAGAAGACTCATGTGTTGGGAGTGAAGGTGAGATTTTCATGCTAGGTGCAGTTGACAAAGACTTTCCCGTGAATGCAACTGAGATTGCAAATGAAACTCAAAAGGACTCAGTGCTGAAAAGAGTGTGTGAAAACACCTTGAATGGATGGACTGATCAGTGTCTGGACACAGAGTTGAAACCATTTCATAACCGTCGTAATGGATTGTCTTGTGAGCAAGGCTGTATCAAGTGGGGAAACAGAGTAGTGGTACCTACTTCTTTAAGGAGATCAGGAAGGCTCCGCAAACCTGTTATTAAACTGGATTTGTAGTTCATTTGTAGCATTTGTAGTTAATTTAAAATAAAAAAAGCCAGGAGTTTTTGTTATGTGGAACGTGTAATGCTGGGAAAGGTGGGACCATAGTTTTGTTGTATTTGAGAGAGGAATACATACATTTTTTTTAAGGGGAAAGCAGTGTAATGTATTGTCACATGGTTTAGTATGAGCATGCTCAGTTCACTCTGGCCTAGTAAAGCAAGCACCTTGACGAGCAGCTCATCGTGTCTCTGTCCTTCATTTGTTCTACCCACATATATTACAACGCAGGGAAAAGAACCGCCACTCACCACCCTTGTAAGACAACTTAATGTGAACACGTATGGAAGACATGTAAGGAAACAGGATGTACAGTGAGAAACAGCAGGCTGCCAGGACTTTTCCCCACAAATAAGGAATTCCTTATTGATCATGATTCAGAATTGGATAAATTATCCTATTATTTTTACAGTTATCCTGGAAAATTCAACTGAGCCTGGGGTTTAGCAAGGGTGTCAGTCCATACAGGTCATAGCAGTATCGCATTATTATTTTTACAATTTAATATTTACAATAACCTAACATCTTGTTTTTTTTAAATATAGCACTACATGTATTTTAAAACTTCCACAGTGTAAGAAACCATTTTAGTCATTATGCATATTTTAATTACAAACAGCAGACATCTATTTCAAAGTTTGCAAAGATTTTACAATTATTTTATACTAATTAAAAACAATTAGGTTGCATAAAGGAACTTTACACCACAACCATGAGGACAGTGGGAAATATTATTTAAACCTTAATAGAATTAAGTGAAACCCACAGGTCTATTACAGACCTGTGATTTGACAGGATCTCTGCAGGGAATCTTACATTAACAGGCACACTGGTAATTAAATCATTTGTTACTTTGTAATGTTCTAATGTTTCACATATACTCTGTCAGAGCTCTTTGCGTAGATCAGAGCTAATCAAAGGTAATCAATTTTCAGCATTTTGAAATCTGTGAATGATTATACATTCATCAGATCATTTAGTGGAGTGCACAAAAAGTGAAATGCATTTCATCTTCCAACATGACGCAGAATTATCGCTACAGATTTCAATAGTTATAATTAATTTCACCGTCTCGCTGTGAATTTTGAGCACTTCTCTTGTGAGTTATCAACAATGATTTAATGCAAGTATTTACAAAGCAAACACATCAGTGAACTACATAAATGAAAGCAGATGTGCAACAACAGACAGTTATCAGCGTTCTCATTTACGTTATAATTGTGTTTTAATTTACCTGCAGTTAATTGGTTGGTGCAAATATAAAGCTTTCCCACTGAAATGCTGATACAGCTGGAATCGGGAGTAGAACACAAGAAATCATCTTTTGAAGAATAGTTTTGACATTTATGCAAACGTTAAGGCACAAAGAACGACCAAACGGGATAATGTTAATAAAAGTTCCATGTGAAATTAAAAATTTAAGAAATTCGTTATAATAAAATAGGAGAGTGATACACAGCAAAGCGATAGATTGTTTTGATAAAGATGCTGCTCCGCAACAAGAATATTTCCCACTTAAATGTTCCCTTAATGTTAGTCTTGGTGTCTTTACTGAAAAACGACATATATTTAGCTTATAAAAATTAATTTTTAATTTGATGACTTCATAGTAATTCCATCATTACAGAGAAACAAGTGTGAAGCTTCCCCATTAAAGGTGCTAAAACCTCAAGTGGATAATTGGATATATACTTGAAAAGGAATAATTTGCAGGGCTATGGGGAAAGAGCGGGGGAGTGGGATTAATTGGATAGCTGTTTCTTAGAGCCGGCACAGGCACACTGGGCTGAATGGCCTCCTCCCGTGCTGTAAGATTCGATGATTCTATAAGGCCATAAAAAAGTTAATGGAATACTTTTTTTATGCAGGAGGTATAAAATGTAAAAGTCGAGATGTAATGGTGAACCTATACAAATTCTTCATACGACCACTGTTGGAGTAGTGTGTGTATTTTTGGACTGAACACTATAGGAAGGATGTCGAGGCAACGGAAAGGGTACAGCACAGATTCACTAGCATGCTGCCTGGTCTGAGGAAATATTTTTAAAAACTTTAGACGGTAAAGAGGTAAAGAGGTGGCCAAGATGAGGTCATTAGCTGCAATGCCGGTTTAGCTCGCATTTAGCGGGAGACGCCATCTTTGTAAAGGAGTTGAAGCCAGTGCTACGAACGGCCACCTTGGGGATCGTTAAGGGACTGATTGACAATTAAATTGCCCACATCCTGTGAACGATTAAAACAAAACACTTTAAAAGGGCTAGAAATTTGTTATAGCCAAGGAATGGGCGGTGCCAGTAGAAAACTTGGAGCATTAGCGCCAGGCGCCATGCTTTAGACTGCACAAAAAATTTGTGCTCACTGCTCAATAAAATGATTGGAGTCCGAAATCAAGTCTTAAAATCCAAGCTCATTGGCATTACTCTTAAAGGGTGGACCAACATCGGGTGCAGTCTAATCGCAACTCATCATTGCCACAGGCATTTTTCACTACTTAAAGGGGAGGTTTATTGATGCTGCAGAACCTCATTCTCAGCATTGCTGGCTGTGCAACTCCTCAGCAAGCAGAAGCAGAACAAAGAGAAGGAGCCAGAGGACTGAACCAGGTGTGCTCATGGCAGGTCCATGCCCCAGGGAGAGAGCCCACAGATTCTCTGATGAAGCTTTGGAAGTATTGGTTTTCACTGTGGAGAGATGGAGGGTGGTGCTCTACCCGGCAAGTGGCAGGAGGGAGGTGGCGCAGTACATCTTGGGCAGCAATGTGGTCCCCAGGACCCACACACATTGCAGGAAGAAATTTAATGACCTCACTCAGGTGGTCAGGGTGAGTGAATGCTTCAACAAATGCTACATACCACCATCTGTACCACAATCTTCACACACTGCCCAAAGCACCACACCCCCAGCACTCACCCACTAACAATCTCTACCTACCAACACTCAAACCCTCATCCCACACTTGCACACATAGACAGCTATTCAACTATGGCAGGCACATCACCCAAAACACATTGCTCCACACTCACTCACACACTTTCCTTTCTCTTGCAGGCCAAGGTGGCGCACAACAGGAGGGAGCAGGAGTGCACAGGCAGGGGACAAGCTGACACCCAACCACTGTGTGCGCTGGAGAATCGAGTGCTGCAGATTATTGGGCGCCAGGTGGTGGGCGCCGTGGCCACTGGCGACATTGACCCCCTTGGGGACAACAACGGTATGTTCATCCCGACTCCTTCTTCTCACATCCCACTTCCCCCTCACCACACAAGCATTTCGCACTTTCCAGCTAATCATGCTATATGCATGCATTTCTCCCTCCCTGGCCCCCTCCCCTCACCTAAACCCAACTCTTGTGCCTTTATGCTTTCAGATAATCAGTAAGCACCTGAGCAGCCTGTCCCTGAGGGCACCGTAGAGAGAGAGGCAGGAGAAGAGGAGGAGGAACACACCGTGTCACTGCATGTCTCACCCGCAGGCACCAGCTCAGATACCGGCATTACGCGTTCTTTAGTGGCTAGTATAGTAGCGGGATCTGCACAGGGTGAGGCACCGGGAATGAACGGGCTGCAACAAGGCCGGGGGAAAGGGTAGCTCGGGGGCCAGCTCCCCGGAGGGCGAGTTCGCGCGCGAGTTCTGCTGCACAGGACTCAGATGAGGACCTTGATGGGGAGGCCTTTAGAAGAAGGGTGATGGGCATGCACATGGAGATGATAGGTGCAATGGCAAGGGTACCCGAGAGCCTCTCGACAATGGTAAGGAGTGTGGAGGAATCCGCCTCCAACATTGCACAAGGCTCTGCGCACACCATGGAGCCCATCATTTCCAGTCTGCAAAGGATGGTAGACTCCCAGAGAGACCGTGGCGACCCAGACCTGATGCCGCGTGTGATGGGCGATCTGGCAGCTTCCATTGCAGCACAGGCGGAAGCGACGCAGCATCTTAGTGCTGTAATGCAGTCTATGCCTGGTGCCATTCACTCTCAGACTGCTGTCATGCAGTCTCAGCTTGATGCCATCGTGGCTGGGTCAACCACCGTAGGCCGGGGCTTTCACGGTGTTGCAGCAGGCCAACAATCTGTGCTGCAACAGATTGCTAGGGATGCTGAGGTGCTGCCCCGGGGGAGTGGCAGTGGGTCAGTGGAACAGGAAGCTGCTGTCCTCTAGAGGCAGCGGACCTGGGTGGAGCGACAGCGGCGAGGCGGCGGCCATAAAAGACTCGGCGACCAGGTAGGCCCACAGAGGCAGCGGACCTGGGTGGAGCGACAGCGGCGAGGCGGCGGCCATAAAAGACTCGGCGACCAGGTAGGTCCACAGAGGCAGCGGACCTGGGTGGAGCGACAGCGGCGAGTCAGTGGCCATAAAAGACTCGGCGACCAGGTAGGCTTACCAATCTGAGCCCCGAGAGCGGGAGAGAGAGAAGTAGAAAATAATCAAAGTGTGACGTCACCAGAAAGCAGGTAAGTGATTGGTTGGTGAGTATTTCTCTTTTTCTCCTTTTTTCCATACTTAAATTCTGTGGTTTATAGTTTCTAGAGTCTCTGTGGTGTAGCGGGGACTGCTGTTAAGCAAGGGCCCTTGAGTATATCATTTAATTGAAGTGAAATTGGTGGGATTCAATTAGTTTAATTTTAATTAATTAATTAAAGGGTAAGTCATGGCAGCAGAGCTCCGCCCCGTGATATGCTCCTCCTGCAATATGTGGGAAATCAGGGACACTTCCTGTGTCCCTGACGACCATGAGTGTGGGAAATGTATCCAGCTGCAGCTACTGACGGACCACATTGCGGCGCTGGAGCTGCGGATGGATGCATATTGGCTCATTCGCGACACTGAGAACGTCGTGAATAACACGTTTAGCGAGTTGGTCACACCGCAGGTAAAGGGTGTACAGGCAGGAAGTGAATGGGTGACCACCAGGCAGAGTAAGAGGTGCAGGCAGGTAGTACAGGGGTCCCCTGTGGCCATCCCCCTCTCAAACAGATATACCACTTTGGATGCTGTTGGGGGGATGACTTATCAGGGGAAGGCGGCAGCAGCCAACTTCCTGGCACCATGGGTGGCTCTGCTGCACAGGCTGGGAGGAAAAAGTGTGGAAGAGCTATAGTGATAGGGGATTCAATTGTAAGGGGAATAGATAGGCGTTTCTGCGGCCGCAATCGAGACTCCAGGATGGTGTGTTGCCTCCCTGGTGCAAGGGTCAAGGACGTCTCGGAGCGGCGACAGAACACTTTGGAGGGGGAGGGCGAACAGCCAGTTGTCGTGGTGCACATAGGCATCAACGATATAGGTAAAAAACGGGATGAGGTCCTAAAAGCAGAATATAGGGAGTTAGGAGGTAAATTAAAAAAGAGGACCTCAAAGGTAGTAATCTCAGGATTGCTACCAGTGCCACGTGCTAGTCAGAGTAGAAATAGGAGGATATTTCAAATGAATACGTGGCAAGAGGAATGGTGCAAGGGGGAGGGATTCAAATTCCTTGGACATTGGAACCGGTTCTGGGGGAGGTGGGACCTGTACAAATGGGACGGTCTGCACCTGGGCAGGGCCGGGACCGATGTCCTAGGGGGAGTGTTTGCTAGTGCTGTTGGGGAGGGTTTAAACTAAAGTGGCAGGGGGTTGGGAACCTGAGCAGGGAGACAGAGGAAAGGGAAATAAGGATAAAAGCTAAAGACAGGAAGGAGAAAAACAAAAGTAGAAGGCAAAGAACTCAACGGTTTAAATCAAACATGGTCACAGTAAATAATAATTCATATAGGTCTGAAAGCGTTAAAAAAACAAGCCTGAAGGCTTTGGGGGAAAAATTAGGTCGCGCCCCATTTGGGACGCAAATATCGTCTGGACGCAAATATTAGCGCCTGGCGCTAATTATCGGCACTGACTGGAAACTTCACTTTTACCGCCCCGGGAGGTGAGTGGAGCGCTAAATCAGGCGCTGCACACCTGTCTTAAGGCGCAAAGGCCGAGCAGTGAGGCGCTAACTCAGCGCGCGAGCGCAGCGCAGCTGCTGCCAGTTAGCGAGGGAACACAGACACACTGGCGCCGGCCACTTCTTAAAGCGGGGGGGGCCAATTTGCTCCCCAGCCACACCCTGCTCATTGCAGCCTTGAATCTCGGCCTGGAGAGACCTGTGAATCCATTTTGCTGCCAAGGATGGAGAGGGTGAGAGAACGAGCTCATCGCTTCACCGAGCGGGCCTTGGATGCTCTGGTTGGTGCGGTGGAGCGCAGAAGATGTATGCTCTTCCCTGAGAGTGGCAGGAGGCCTTTGCCACGCGAGTTCAGAAGAGTGTGGAGGGAGGTGGCTCAGAGCGTCTCCTCCAGGAGCATGGTGCCCAGGACCCATACTCAATGCCGCAAAAAGTTCAACGACCTCACTCGGGTCGTCAGGGTGAGTGGCTTTTTCTCAATACCTCTCCATCCCTCCATCTCAACCTCACTCTATGGCCAGAGGGTCTTAAAACCCCAATGCACAACACTCATCCAACACCTATGGCCCTTTCATGAAACACACACACACATTCCACACTTTGCATACAGGGAGGCACATCAGGCAAGACCATGGCTGCATACAGTAAGGGCTATTCACCTATGGGAGGCACATCAGGCAAGACCATGGCTGTATATTTACTCAGATGCTGTCCTTTTTCTTACAGGCCAAGCTGGCGCATAATCGGAGACAGCAGCAACGGACAGGTGGAGGGCGGCCTCAGCTGCAACCCCTCAGCGATCTTGAGGAGCGCGTCCACAGGATTGTGGCAAGCCGGGTGATCGGTCCCGTCGCCACTGGAGACGCCGACCCCGTTCTGGACAGCAATGGTAAGGTCATCACCTTTTTGTCCTCTGTCCTTCCACTTGTCCCTCACAACACCAGCCTTTGACACTTTCAATCCAACTTGCTAACTCGCTGCACTTATTCCTCCCTTACTGCCACCCTGTCCTCACGCTAAAGCCACTCTTGTACCTCCCTGCTTTCAGATGGTGATTCACCAGCTGAGGAGACGGGCCCTGAAGCTGCCACTGGGAGTGATGCTGCAGCTGAGGAGGAAGAGGAAGCCGGAGCATCAGTGCCACCCTCTCCCGAGGAAGCCCATGCCCACACTGGGAACACGCCTTCCCTGGAGGGGAGCAGGGGGGAAGGGTCTGATGAGGGTGAAGCTCCAGGACCCAGCGGGCTGCAGCAACGCCATGGGGGTAGGGAAGAACGGGGGCCTTCTCCCCAGAGGGAGAGTATGCCAGACACTCCTACTGCAATGGACGCAGAGGAGGAGCGGCTGATCGCAGAAATGAACACCCAGGCGGTGGGCATGCACACTGAGCTCATGGGTGCAGTGGGAAGGGTGCCCGAATGCATTGAGTCACTGGCAAGGAGTGTGGAGCACTTCGCTGTAGCACAGGCGGATGCCACACTAACGCTTAGTGCTGCAATTCAGTCACTGGCTGCCGTGATCCCATCTCTGACTGCTCTCATGCAGACTCAGATTGAGGCCACGCGAGCACAGACTGCTGCCAACCTCGATGGTTCGTGCACATGTCCCCGGGGCTGTCACCGCGCCGCAGCAGGCCAGCAATCTGTTCTCCAGCAGATTGCTCCGGATGCTGAAGTGCTGCCCCGTGGGAGTGCCAGTGTGTCGGGCGAGCAGGGAGTTGCTGTCCTCTCTCACGATGACAGCATTCCTGCTGCCAACACTGTCACTTCTCCACTGCACTTGCCACCGCCTGTAGGACAGACTGCTGCCGCCCATGCAGAGTTGGTGCAGTCTGCAGCCGGGCCCTCCAGGCCCATAACTGGTCGAGGCCGTCCTTCAGGGGCATCTGCAGTGTCAGGGTCTGACGAGCAGCAGCCTTCCACCAGCCTTGCTGCAGCCACTGAGGTCCCATTACGGAGGAGCAGTTGGGTTAGAAGGGGGGAAGTGCGCAAGGGAAGGAGATCACCCTCGAAGGGCAAAAAGTAGGAGGTGTGACAAAATGCTGGTCATTTTTTTATTAAAGGTCGAGGTTCATGGTCCAACTTTTGTTTAGTGTTTTGGACATTATCTCCAGGTTGTGAGAACCAGTTATGTTATTGACTGTTTTTTTGTGTTTATTTCTATGAGTTTGTCATGAGGAATTGACACACACAGAGTTTGTAAAATAAATAAGTTTCTGTATTCAAAATATACATAGTTGGTGGTTGGAATTATTGGTGCCTTGGCCGGCTTAGGGGTTGCGTGCTGGGTTCATTAATGTTGTTAGCAATGGCAGAAGCCATTTCCACAGCAGGGGCCCTAGAAGCGGCTTGCTATTAGCCGTTGACGGACGGCCCTTGCAGTTTGACCATTGTGGGCCGCCCTCCCGCCTTGGTGCTGCTGATGATCATCCTCCTCGTCCTCTTCCTCCTCTTCCTCCTCCTCCTCTGGTGGTGCTCCAAGGCCTGGTGGCATTGGCTGGGTCCTGAGGATTGCCATGTTATGCAACATGCAGCACACGACTACGAAGTTCGATACTTGCTCAGGCGAGTACTGCAGGGCTCCTCCAGAATGGTCGAGACAGCGGAACCGTTGCTTCAGCACGCCGATTGTGTGCTCAATTATGTTCCTGGTAGCTTGATGGCTCTCATTGTACCGCAGCTCAGCAGGGGTGTTGGGCGTACGGAGCGGTGTCATCAGCCAGGTGCTCAATGCATACCCCTTGTCCCCGAGAAGCCAACCAACTGGCTGATGCGGTGCCTCGAAAAATTCTGCCACAGTAGTCTGGCGCAGGATAAAAGCATCGTGGCAGCTGCCAGGATAGTGGGCATTGACAGCGAGTATCAGCTGTCTGTGGTCACAGACCAACTGAACATTCAAGGAATGGAACCCCTTTCTGTTCCGGAATTCCTCGGCATTCTCATGCGGAGCACGCAAAGCCACATGCGTGCAGTCAATGGCGCCCTGCACCATGGGGAAGCCCGCTACCCTCGCAAAGCCCAGAGCGCGGTCACGCTGCTTGTCTGGGGTCATGGGGAAAGAGATGAACTCTCGTCTCCTTTTAAAGAGGGCATTTGTGACCTGCCGGATGCAGCAATGCACCGCGAACTGGGAGATATTGGCGAGGTCCCCAGCAGCAGCTTGAAATGAGCCAGTAGCGTAAAAGTTGAGAGCCACTGTGACCTTCACTGCCACTGACAGAGACGTCCTCGATCTCAGTTGAGGCTGCAGATCTGGCTGCAGCAGGTGGCAGAGCTCAGTGACCACCTCCTTGCTGAATCGCAGCCTTCGCAAACACAGCTCCTCAGACATATGAATGTAGGAGAGCTGTTCATGATATACCCTGGGAGGGTAAGCTCTCCTGTACATACGCCTGTTGGCCCTCCTCCGTCTGGCCATCATTGCCACTCTCTCTCTGCGTCTCTGTGTCCTCCGATTCAGCTGGAGCAGGACGACGCCCCCAATCAGTGCAGCCCCCATATTCTCTTTGCAAGCAAAGTAATGAAGGACAGCAACTAAAGTACCAGCGAAGTTAGGATCAGTAGGCAAAACTACCTCACAAAGCGTTGAGTCAATGCAGAAGTCTCTCTTTCTCTCTCTCCGAATCTCTCTCTCTCTCTCAGAACGAGTCGTGCAAAAATGTCGACCACAGAAAAAGACAGGAAGAGGCCCCCGTTAAATAGCGCCCCCCCCAGCCCCACAGCGATTGATAGCGTTCCAGTCTTCCGGTCGTTGGATGCGCCAGGCGGTAAGGCAGGGGGCGCCACTCAATTTCCGCTCCGGGGTGCCACAAGGGCGTTGCACCATGGAATGACGTCACAATTTGCGCGCGCAGGTGGTCGCAGCGGTAAGTTTTAGCGCCGCCGCACAATCTCTAGTTAAGTTCCCGAGCGGCGCAAACATCGCTGCGCCCGGGCGTAAGCGGCTTTGCGCCCCATTAGCGCCCTCTTAAGGCGCTAACGGGAGGTGCAACCAACTGAATTTTTACCCCTTTGTGTCTTAATGCAAGGAGCATTCGGAACAAGGTGGATGAATTAGCTGTGCAAATAGAGGTAAATGAATACGATTTGATTGGGATTACAGAAACATGGCTCCAGGGTGGCCAAGGCTGGGAACTCAACATCCAGGGTTATTCAATATTTAGGAAAGATAGGCAAAAAAGAAAGGGAGGTGGGGTAGCATTGCTGGTTAAAGAGGGGATTAACACAATTGAAAGGAAGGATATTAGCTCTGATGATGTGGAATCTGTATGGGTAGAACTGAGAAATAACAAGGGGCAGAAAACGTTAGTGGGAGTGGTATATAGACCTCCAAACAGTAATACGGAGGTTGGGGATGGCATTAAAAGGGAAATTAGAGAAGCATGCAGTAAGGGCACAGCAGTCATCATGGGTGACTTTAATTTACATATAGATTGGGCTAACCAAATTAGTAAAAATACTGTGGAGGAGGAATTCCTAGAATGTTTACGAGATGGTTTTCTGGAACAATATGTCGAGGAACCAACCAGAGATCAGGCCATCTTAGACTGGGTATTATGTAACGAGAAAGGATTAATTAGCAATCTTGTTGTACGAGGCCCCTTGGGTCAGAGTGATCATAATATGATAGAATTCTTCATTAGGATGGAAAGTGAAGTAGTTGAATCAGAGACTAGGGTCCTGAATTTAAATAAAGGAAACTACGATGGTATGAGGCGCGAATTGGGTTGGATTGATTGGGGAATGTCACTCAAGGGGTTGATGGTGGATAGGCAATGGCAAACATTCAAAGACTGCATGGATGAACTACAGAATTTGTTCATCCCAGTGTGGCATAAGAATAAAACAAAAAGGGTGACTCAGCCGTGGCTAACAAGGGAAATTAGGGATAGCATAAGATCCAAGGAGAGGGCATATAAATTGGTCAGAAAAAGCGGTAGCCCTGAGGATTGGGAGCAGTTTAGGATTCAACAAAGGAGGACAAAGGGATTAATTAAGAATGGGAAAATAGAATATGAAAGTAAGCTTGCTGGGAACATAAAAACTGACTGTAAGAGCTTTTATAGATATGTGAAGAGAAAAAGATTAGTGAAATCAAGTGTAGGTCCCTTGCAGTCAGAAGCGGGGCAAGTTATAATGGGGAACAAAGAAATGGCAGCCCAATTAAATGCATATTTTGGTTCTGTCTTCACAAAGGAGGACACAAATAACCTCCCAGAGATGTTGGAGAACATACGGTCTGATGAAAGGGAGGAACTGAAAGAAATCAGTATTTGCAGGGAAATGGTGTTAGGGAAATTGACGGTATTGAAGGCCGATAAATCCCCAGGGCCTGATAATCTACATCCTAGGGTACTTAAGGAAGTGGCCCTAGAAATAGTAGATGCATTGCTGATCATCTTCCAACATTCGATGGAATCTGGAACTGTACCCATGGATTGGAGAGTAGCTAATGTTACCCCACTATTCAAAAAGGGTGGTAGAGAGAAAGCCTGACATCGGTAGTGGGGAAAATGCTAGAGTCCATTATAAAGGATGTAATAGCTGAGCATTTGAAAAACAGTGACAGGATCGGACAAAGTCAACATGGATTTACAAAAGGTAAATCGTGCTTGACTAATCTACTGGAATTTTTTGAGGATGTAACTGGGAAAATAGATAAGGGAGAACCAGTAGATGTGGTGTATTTGGACTTTCAAAAGGCTTTCGATAAGATCCCGCATAAGAGATTAGCGGGTAAAGTTAAGGCACATGGGATTGGGGGCAAGGTATTGACTTGGATAGAGAACTGGTTGGCGGACAGAAAGCAGAGAGTAGGAATTAATGGGTCTTTTTCCGAGTGGCAAGCAGTGACTAATGGGGTACCGCAGGGATCGGTCCTTGGACCCCAGCTATTCACAATATACATTAATGATCTAGATAAGGGAATTAAATGTAATATCTCCAAGTTTGCAGATAACACAAAGCTGGGTGGGAGTGTGTGCTGCGAGGAGGATACCGAGAAACTCCAGGATGATCTGGACAGGTTGGGTGAGTGGGCAGAAGCGTGGCAGATGCAATATAACGTGGATAAGTGCGAGGTTATCCACTTTGGTGTCAAAAACAGAAAGGCAGACTATTATCTGAATGGCAATAGATTGGGAGAAGGGGAAGTGCAACGAGACCTGGGTGTCCTTGTGCACCAGTCGCTGAAAGTAAGCATGCAGGTGCAGCAGGCGGTGAAGAAGGCAAATGGTATGTTGGCCTTCATAGCGAAAGGGTTTGAGTATAAGAACAGTGATGTCCTGCTGCAGTTGTACAGGGCCTTGGTGAGACCACACCTTGAGTACTGTGTACAGTTTTGGTCGCCTTATCTAAGGAAGGATGTTCTTGCCATGGAAGGAGTTCAGCGAAGATTCACAAGGCTGATACCTGGGATGGCAGGAATGACATATGAGGAGAGATTGGGTCGATTGGGCTTATACTCACTGGAGTATAGAAGAATGAGAGGGGATCTCATCGAAACATATAAAATTCTGACAGGTCTGGACAAACTAGATGCAGGAAGAATGTTCCCGATGGTCGGAGAGTCCAGAACCAGGGGTCATAATCTACGGATAACGGGTAAACCATTTAGGACAGAAATGAGGAAGAATTTCTTCACCCAGAGAGTGGTGAACCTGTGGAATTCTCTACCACAGAAGGCAGTTGAGGCGAAGTCATTAAATATATTCAAGGATGAGTTAGATATATTTCTTAAAGCTAAAGGTATCAAGGGATATGGGGAGAAGGCAGGTACAGGGTACTGAGTTTAGATGATCAGCCATGATCTCATCGAATGGCGGAGCAGGCTCGAGGGGCCGAATGGCCTACTCCTGCTCCTATCTTCTATGTTTCTATGTTTCTATGTATCAGGATGACAGCATTCCTGCTCCCACCACTGCCACTCCGCCATTGTCCTTGTCGCTGCCTGTCATCCAGACAGCCCAGACTGCTGCCGCCCGTGCTGAGGTGATGCAGTCTACAGCCAGGCCTTGCAGGTCCAGAGCTGGTCGAGGACATTCTGCAAGGCCATCTGAAATCTCCCGCACGGGCACTCAGCAGCCTTCCACCAGCCGTGCTGCAGCCGCTGGTTCAACACTTCATAGGCGCACTAGAGTAGGCAAAGGCACAGTAAAGACAGGCACTGAGGGATTGCACAAGGGTGAAAAGTAAATATTTTTGGTATAAATATGTGTCCACTACTTTTTGATAAAGGTATTACTTCACTTACCATTCTTTTGTGGTGTCTCTCATTTCAGCTTTGCGCTGTGCTATGGCCTGCGAGAGGGATGGAATGATGTGGATGTGGTGAACAAAGGGGATCTGTGGTTTAAGTCATCCTGCTGTGAGGCTGGAGGTCTGTTTGGAGGAGGTGGCAGAGTTCTGTGACCACCTCCTTGGTGACGCGGAGCCGTCTAATACACGGCTCCTCACTTCATTGAAGGTAGGAGAAGTGCTGTCGGAATACCCTCAGAGGGTAACGCCTCCTGGTGAGAGCCCTGATGTCCCTCCTCATCTCTCTGCGCACATGTTCCTGTATTTCTCGCTGCCTACGCTCCCTCCGCTGTAGATCCTGGAGGGCGAGGTGGCATGCCAGTACAGCCCCCATTAATGTTACCAAATGTATCAGTTTGAATCATTGAAGAATAAATGTAGCTACTTTTTAATTGCCAGAAGACACAAAACAACCTTGAAATTACTGAATGAAACTGTTGCAGTGGATGAAACTAAAAAAAATCCACTAAACCTGCACTAACCTGACAGCTGCGAGTGATTACTGCTGATCCCTTTAAATAATGTCCCTGGAACCAGCTTCCTGGTGCTGCACACCAGCTCTCCCTGTCAGTGTTTACTCCAGGTGGTGAGGTAAGTGGCAAGAATCAATTTTGCAAATCGGGCGGTCAGTGAGCGTTGCACACTTGGCTCCCAACCTCATTACAGCCTTGGTCCAAACATGGACAAAGGAGCTGAATTCCAGAGGTGAGGTGAGAGTGACTGCCCTTGACATCAATGCAGCATTTGACCGAGTCTGACATCAAGGAGCCCTAGTAAAATTTGAGTCAATGGGAATCAGGGGGAAAACTCTCCACTGCCTGGAGTCATACCTAGCGCAAAGGAAGATGGTTGTGGTGGTTGAAGGTCAATCATCACAGCCCCAGGACATCGCTGCAGGAGTTCCTCAGGGCAGTGTCCTAGGCCCAACCATCTTCAGCTGCTTTATCAATGACCTTCCCTGCAACATAAGGTCAGAAATGGGGATGTTTGCTAATGACTGCACAGTGTTCAGCGCCATTCACAACTGCTCAAATAATGAAGCAGTCCATGCCCGCATGCAACAAGACCTGGACGATGTTCAGGCTTGGGCTGATAAGTGGCAGGTAACATTCACGCCACATAAGTGCCAGGCAATGACTATCTCCAACAAATGGGAGTCTAACCACCGCCCCTTGACATTCAACGGCATTACCATTGCCGAATCCCCCACCATTAATATCCTGGGGGTCACCATTGACCAGAAACTTAACTGGACCAGTCACATAAACACTGTGGCAACAAGAGCAGGTCAGAGGCTGGGTATTCTGTGACGAGTGTCTCACCTCCTGACTCCCCAAGGCCTTTCCACCATCCACAAGGCACAAGTAAGGAGTGTGATGGAATAGTCTCCATTTGCCTGGATGAGTGCAGCTCCAACAACACTCAAGAAGCTCGACACCATCCAGGACAAAGCAGCCCGCTTGATTGGCACTCCATCCACCACCTTAAACATTCACTCCCTCCACCATTGGCATACCATGGCTGCAGTGTGTACCATCTACAAGATACACTGCAGCAACTCGCCAAGGCTTCTTCGGCAGCACCTCCCAAACTCTTCCATCTAGAAGGACAAGGGCAGCAGGTGCATGGGAACACCACCACCTTCAAGTTCCCCTCCAAGTCACACACCATCCTGACTTGGAAGTATATCGCCGATCCTTCATCGTCGCTGGGTCAAAATCCTGGAACTCCCTACCTAACAGCACTGTGGGAGTATCTTCACCACAGGGACTGCAGCGGTTCAAGAAGGCGGCTCACCACCACCTTCTCAAGGGCAATTAGGGGTGGGCAATAAATGCTGGCCTTGCCAGTGACGCCCACATCCCATAAACCAATAAAAAAAACATTCACTGACGTCACGATCTACATGACATTGACGTTCCCAGCGATACCTCTTCCGGCACTACGGGGGGGCCAGATTTGACGGGCAGTGCTGAATTTGCCTTGCCCTGGTGATAGTGGTCTAACTCCTCATTGGTGCGAACGGGAGGCGCTAAGGGGACGAATTTTACCCCCTTTGTCAAGACTTCACCATCAAAATTCTATCAGCATTTTTCCCGGATATTCTCTCAGGACTTCACCTAAACAGAGTGAGTGCTGTGCTACTGTACCTTATTGGACACTTTACAGGAGTCACCTGGAGAAAGGGAGTGGTTGGTCATGGGCATCTTGATAGGGGTGTCCCTTGATCTGCATGACGATTTGGAGGAGGAGATGAGGCCAGGCAGAGCAGCACCAACTGCTGCAGGAGAGAGGGACAGGAGGGCGAGGAAGGCTCTCAGCAGGAGGCCCTATCCACCCAGGGTATTCAGAGAGCACTACTCCTACATTCACATGACCCAAGACCAGTGCATGAGGAGGCTGCGCTTTACCAAAGGAGGTCATCACAGAGATCTGTGGCCTCCTGGAAGGAAGACTCAGACGTCACAGCACAGTCAAGACTGCATTGCCTCTGGCAGTTAAGATCACAGTAGCAATTAACTTTTATTCTACTGGAACCTTCCAGGCTGCCATAGGTGATAAAAGTCACATCTCACAATCCTCTGTGCAGTTCTGCACAAGGGAGGTATGTGTGGTTCTATACGCTCTGAGGGAATGACTGTACATCATTCCCTGTTGCCAGAGAAGACCAGAGGCAGAGAGCACTAGGATTCGACAGGATTGCGGGATTCCCCATGGTCCGGGGAGCCATTGCCTACACACTTGTGGCCATGCGAGCCCCTCACTTAAACTTGGAGGAACAGGAAGGGATTCCATTCCCTCAGTATACAGCTTGTCTGTGACCACCGGCAGCGCATCATGCAGGTGAATGCCTGCTATCCAAGGACTGCCATGATGCATTTATAATGAGACAGTCATACGTCCCACAGATCTTTAACCCCCAAAACAATGTACATGGCTGGCTACTAGGTGACAAGGGATACCTTCTGATGCCATGGCTCATGACTCCCCTGAGAAACCCCCGACACCAGCTGAGCACTCATACAATGAGAGCCACTCAGCCACCAGGAATATCATTGAGCAGACCATTGGGGTCCTCAGCAGAGGTTTAGATGCCTTGACCGGTCAGGAGGTGCCCTACAGTACTTGGCCGAGAAGATGTCCACATTCGTGGTGATTTGCTGAATGCTCCAACATCTGGCTATCATGAGACACCAGCCGTTACCACCAGCAATTGTGCCAGAGGGTCAAGCTCAGGAGCCACAACAGGAGGAGGAGGAGGAAGAGGAGGAGGAGGAGGAGGAGGACGAGGAGGAGGAGGAGGAAGAGGAGGGGGACCAGGGGGAGCACCAGAGGCTTCCAGGTACACGGGCCACACCTGGGAGGGACGCTCGCCGCCATCTAATTGAACAGCGCTTTTGAGAGATGTACTCCACCATCAGACTCCAGAGCACAGTTGCCACATGATGTATGTTCCACGAATTAGGATCCATCAGGCAGTTCATCATCTGCACTTAATCCTTTCAACCCCTTCCCCATGAAGATCACAATAAAATAGACCAACGATTCCACCACTACCCAATTACCATAATCACTGTTTATATACATCAAAAACAAAATACGTAAGCATGACAGAACCAACATCACTTAAAAATATTAAACTAACAGAACCAACATCACTTAAAAATATTAAACTATTCACCCTGGTGCTTACCCTTAGTGGCTATCTATAAGTGCTGTTGTGTAATCTAGTACTTCTACGAAGTGCAACCCCACTGGCATCAGCAGGCGAGGTGGATGGCTGCTGAGAATCTGAAGAGGGTAATTCAGATGTCCTCCTGGGACGCCCTCGAGAGGTTGTGAACCATGATGGCCCCGCCTCAGACTGCAGCATCTCAGCACGGGCTTCAGCAGTCTGGGCCGCAAGGATGACAGGCAACAGCAAGGTGGAATGGTGGGGGAGGGAGCAGCAATGCTGGCATCTGGAGAAAGGCCAGTAGGTTCCTGTTCCATGATTCCCACACCATTACCTCTGTTCAGCCCACCCAGTGATCTGGTGGAGGACAGATCTGTGGGCATCAGAGACTCTGGAAGCCCCTTTCAACCGAGGAGCCCAGAGCCAGCATGGCAACTGCCTGAGCTTCCATTGCAGCACTTTGTCGTTGCTTACAAGCTGCTTTGCCTGCACTGGAAGCTGTGACCTCAGTCATCAGACGCTGCATGATGTTGGGCTCCACAGGCTGCTGGCTGGAAGTCACTTGCCTCTCCACGCTGGAGAGGATGGGTTCAAGGCTCTGCATCCAGACCATGGACCAAGGTGGAGGTGGACTCCTCCATCCCCCTAGACATGACCTGTAGGCTATCAGGCAGGCTCTCCATTGCACCAAGCATTTGGTTTGTCGCATCCATCAGCCTTCTTCTGAAGCTTGGCCCTGCGAGGTCCTCATCTGACCCCTCTGCTGCAGAACTAGTATGCGACCTTGCCCCCCGGAAAGCTGGCACCTGTGGTGTCCCTTCCACCCTGTTGCCCGCTAGTGCCTGGTGCGTCCCACTGTGAGTTCCCAAATTCAGCTTGAGGGTGAGAAACTTGAGTCTGAAACTAATGTCCTAAACTTAAATAAAGGCAATTACAAAGGTATGAAGACAGAGTTGGCTAAAGTGGACTGGGAAAATAGATTAAAGGGTAAGACAGTAGATAAGTTGTGGCAGATATTTAAGGAGATATTTCATAATTCTCAGCAAAGATATATTCCAGTGAGAAGGAAAGACTCTACGAGAAGGATGAACCATCCGTGGCTAACTAAGGAAGTTAAGGATGGTATCAAATTGAAGGAAAAGGCATACATTATTGCAAAGATTAGTGGTAGGCCAGAGGATTGGGAATGTTTTAGAAACCAGCAAAGGATGACCAAAAAAAAAATAAAGGGAGAAGATAGATTATGAGAGTAAACTAGCAAAAAATACAAAAACAGACAGTAAGAGCTTCTACAGGTATATAAAAAGGAAGAGAGTAGCTAAAGTAAACATTGGTCCCTTAGAGGATAAAACTGGGGAATTAATAATGGGAAACAGGGAAATGGCAGAGACTTTGAACAAATATTTTGTATCGGTCTTCACGGTAGAAGACATTAAAACCATTCCAATAAAAATTGATAATCAAGGGGCTATAAGGAGGGAGGAACTTTAAACAATCACTATCACTAGGTAAACTAAAAGTACTAGGCAAACTAATGAGACTAAAGGCTGACAAGTTCCCTGGACCTGATGGCCTGCATCCTAAGGTTTTAAAAGTGGCTGCAGAGATAGTGGATGCGTTGGTTGTAATCTACCAAAATTCCCTGGATTCTGGAGAGGTCCCAGCGGATTGGAAAACTGCAAATGTAACTCCTCTATTCAAGAAAGAAGGGAGACAGAAAGCAAGAAACTATAGGCCAGTTAGCCAAACATCTGTCATTGGGAAAATGCTGGAATCCATTATTAAGAAAGTAATAGCAGGACATTTAGAAAATCATGATAAAACCATGTTGACTCTGCTTGATTGTATGAAAGGGAAATCGTGTTTGACAAATTTACTAGAGTTCTTTAAGGATGTAATGAGTAGGGTAGATAAAGGGGAACCAGTGGATGTAGTGTATTTGGATTTCCAGAAGGCATTCGATAAGGTGCCACATAAAAGGTTACTGCACAAGATAAGAGCTCACGGTATTGGGGGTAATATATTAGATTGGATAGAGGATTGGCTAACTGACAGAAAACAGAGAGTCGGAATAAATGGGTCATTTTGAGGTTGGCAAACTGTAACTAGTGGGGTGCCACAGGGATCAGTGCTGGGGCCTCAACTATTTACAATCTATATTAATGACTTGGATGAAGGGACCGAGTGTACTGTAGACAAATTTGCTGACGATACAAAGCTAGGTGGGAAAGCAAGTTGTGAGGAGTGCACAAAGAGTCTCCAAAGGGATATAAATTGGTTAAGTGAGTGGGCAAAAATTTGGCAGATGGAGTATAATGTGGGAAAATGTGAGGTTATCCACTTTGGTAGGAAGAATAAAAATGCAAAATATTATTTAAATGGAGAGAGACTACAGAATGCTGCAGTACAGAGGGATCTGGGTGTCCTCGTACATGAAACACAAAAAGTTAGCATGCAGGTGCAGCAAGTAATTAGGAAGGCAAATGAAATATTGGCCTTTGTTGCAAGGGGGATGGAGTATAAAACTAGGGAAGTCTTGCTACAATTGTACAGGGCGTTGGTGAGACCACACCTGGAATCCTGTGTACAGTTTTGGTCTGCTTATTTAAGGAAGGATATACTTGCATTGGAGGCAGTTCAGAGAAGGTTCACTAGGTTGATTCCTAAGTTGAAGGGGTTGTCTTATGAGGAAAGGTTAAGCAGGTTGGGCCTATACTCATTGGAGTTTAGAAGAATGATAGGTGATCTTATTGAAGCATATCAGATTCTGAGGGGGCTTGACAGGGTAGATGCAGGGAGGATGTTTCCCCTCGTGGGGGAATCTAGAACTAGGGAGCATAGTTTCAGAATAAGGGGTCGCCCATTTAAGACGGAGATGAGGAGGAATTTCTTCTCTCAGAGGGTTGTGAATCTTTGGAATTCTTTACCCCAGAGAGCTGTGGAGGCTGAGTCATTGAATATATTCAAGGTGGAGATAGACAGATTTTTGAATGGTAAGGGAGTCAAGGGTTATGGGGAGCGGGCAGGAAAGTGGAGTTGAGGCCACGATCAGATTAGCCATGATCTTATTGAATGGCGGAGCAGGCTCAAGGGGCCAAATGGCCTACTCCTGCTCCTATTTCTTATGTTCTTATGTGAGGATCCCTCTTCTAAGCTAGCCTCTAAGTTGCGCGTGATGCTGACCTCTGAGCTGGTGCCTGCGACAGTGGTAGCCATTAATGCAGCGCATTCTTCCTCGCTCTCCTCCTCGCTCTCCTCCTCCTCCTGCTCCGGAGCCTGAGGTGGCTGTTGCTCTTCCTCAACCTGCTCCATGGGGCGAGGTGGATCTTGCTCCTGGGAGCCTGCAATGATAAAGCTGGAAGTGTTAGGGTGCAGTGCGTGTGGCCACTATAGGAGGATGTGTGTGATGAGACCATATGGAGCTTGGGTGTGCGGATAGCTTTGGGGATCAGGAATAGTTGTTCATCTGCAAGGAAGCTGCAGTGACCACATACCCCAACGTGAGATGCCCCCTGTTGTGCCTCTGGCCACGGCGTCTCCCACTCCCCTCCCAATCTGTGCCAGCACTGCATTCGCAAGGGGAGTGATATCATGAAGCCACGCCGGAAGTGGCCACCTTGGTGAGGACGATAGCACGGGTGGGATGAACGGGCACCAGCAGTATGCAGAGTAGGAAGACCGTGATTTCAGTCAGCGTGTAACGCTGATTTGACGCACGACCTGCCATTTTGGATGTCGCCGCTCCATTCAATGCCCTCTCCTAAACATGATGCGGAGATGCCGGTGTTGGACTGGGGTGGACAAAAATGAGAAGTCGCACAACACCAGGTTATAGTCCAACAGTTTTATTTGAAATTACGAGCTTTCGGAGCTGCTGCCCCTTCGTCAGGCACTGTACCTGATGAAGGAGCAGAACTCCGAAAGCTCGTAATTTCAAATAAAACTGTTGGACTATAACCTGGTGTTGTGCGACTTCTCATTTCTCTCCTAAACATGCACAGCTGAACATGCGTTCAGCTGCACGAGGGAGCTCCCCCACCGGCGCTATTTGAAGGGAAACCATCCAACTTTCAGGTAAGTTGATTATTTCTCTTGTACTGGCTCTGGGAGCGTTTGTATGAATACTCAGTTGCTGGAAGATATTTAAAAAGTTGTTAAAGTGTGCAGGGAGTGCTGCTGGATGTTGGGAAGGTGTTGGCTGCTACTGGAAGACCTCTGACTGCACCACTTGCTCCCAGTCATGGGGGCTCTGCTTGCAGTCCCCCTCGCGGTGCAGCATGACAGGGAGATGGAGCAGACGCAGCAAAGACAAGCTGCTCACAGAGGGAGGAGGAGGAGGGCTCTCAGCAGGAGGCCTTGCCCACCTAGGGTCTTCAGGGAGCACTTCTCCTACCTGCACCTAAGCCAGGAATAATATATTCGCCGGCTCTGCTTCACCGAGGAGGTGGTCACAGAATTCTTGAAATCAGACCTGCAGCCTCAGAGCAGGGCGACGACAGCTCTGCCAGTGGCCCTCAAGGTGACTGTGGCCCTGACCTTTGTCGCCAGCAGATCCTTCCAGGCTGGAACAGGCAACATAGCAAACATCTCACAGTTTGCTGTCCATCGTTGCTTTCCAGGAGGTCACAGAGGCGCTGTACTCTAGGAGAGGGGACTTCATTGTCATCTCTTTAAACAGAGAGAAGTAGGAGAAGCCACACACATGTCTTTGCCAGGATATTGGGCTTCCCCACGGTGCAGGGCAAACACATGGCTTTGCGGGCGCTGCATATCAATGGTGAGATGTTCTGTGACCGCAAAGGGTACCACTCACTTAATGTGCAGTAGGTGTGAGACCACGCCCAGCACATCATGATGGTGAATGCCTGCTACCCTGGCAGCAGTCATGATGCCTTCATCCTGCGCCAGTCCACTTTGCCAGCAATCTTCCAGCCACCACTTTGGACCCGAGGGTGGCTGCTAGGCAACAAGGGCTATCCGCTCTACAGCTGTCTATTGACTTCCCTCCGCCACCCTACCACTCGTGTCCAGCAATGCTATAATGACAGCCATGCTGCAACGAGGAACGTCATCGAGCTGACCATCGGGTGCTCAAGCAACAGTTCTGCTGCTTTTACTGCTCTCCAGTACACGCTGGAGCGGGTGTCCTAATTCGTGGTGGTCTGCTGCATCCTTCACAACTTGGCCTTCATGAGGGCGCAGCCCTTGCCATCAAGGGTTCTGCGACCACCTCAGGAGGAGGAGGAAGGAAGGAGGCAACCTGCAAATCCCCGTTCCGGACGGACTGTCTGTGAGTGTATCATCTGACTCTGATTTCCCCGAATGAAACCCCAGATACCCGTTGCTCAACACTTCCCCACCTTCCCATCCCTCTGTCACAGAACATCACAGCATCCACTTGGCCATAATGATGAAATGAAAACCACCACAAAACAAACATTCCAAACATCATTTATTAATGAATCATTCCAAAACTACATAACAAAGTCAACTAATCACCCTTGTGCATTCCCTTCGTGCCTGTCTTTCACGTGTCTTTGACTATCCCAGTGCTCCTATGAAGTGCTACTCCAGTGGCTGCAGCATGGCTTTTGGAAGGCTGCTGACTTTAAGTGGGGGAGACTACAGATGGCCTTGCAGAGGGCCAAGAAGACCCGGCTGTAGACTGCACCACCTCGGCATGGGCGGCAGCAGTCTGGGCTGGCTGGCTGACAGGCAACAGCAAGGGCACTGGTGGAGTGGCAGGGGTGGAAGTACGAATGCTGTCATCCTGAGAGAGGACAGCATTGCGATCTGCCTGCACCCATTTTCGTGCTTTATCCAATTTAGCCCTCTTTCTTTTTTACACAGAAGGTTATGAAGCTGTGGAATGCACTACTGGTGTTAGTGATTGTAGCAGAGACCATGTCAACATTTAAAAATAGGTTAGATAAGTGGTTGAAGTGAAGGGGATTAAAAGATATGGGAATAAGGCAGGCACATGGGCTGGAATATTTACCTGCTGACACACTGGGAGCGGGGGCGGGGACGATAGCGCATGGGAATCCCGGAAGTAGCTGCAGAACATCTGTCAGTGGCTTTTTAACCCAGCCACTGCATTAGCATCTGACTTCTGGGTTTCCCGACCAATTAACGTGAGCCCGCATGATGGCAACTCACATGGGTTTATTTCAGCTGAAATATTTAAAGGGACCCTGCGAAGATGAAAGTTGAAGGATTGTCCAGGTGGGGGAACAGAGGAAGCAACTGCATTGATGGAGTCCCAACATGGCACGGCTGCACCTCGCTTAAATGATGCTTCCCTAGAGCTGATGCTGCGTTCTGTAAGGGCCCGCAGGGAGATTCTCTTCCCAAGCCGACTCCAGCACATCACTTTTCATACGTACTTACCTTGCAGGTGCACCCACTCCTATCTGTCCAGGCACCTAAAGCGCATCTTCATCATTCCGATTGCTTGCTCGATGACAGTTCTCGTGGTCAGGTGGCTTTGATCTCTCCTGGGCCTCATTGTTTGGGCTCCTAACGTGTGTCATCAGCCATGTCTTCAGGGGGCAGCCCTTGTCTCCAAGGAGCCAGCCGCTAACTCTGCTTCAAGGTCCGAAGAGCTCTGGGAGAGTGGACTGGTGCAGGATGAAAGCATCGTGGCAGCTGCCTGGGAATCTTGCACACACCTGCATGATGATCTTTTTGTGGTTGCATACGAGCTGAACATTGATGGAGTGGAAGCCCTTGCGGTTGATGAAGACCCCAGGGTGATCTGAGGGCACCTTGATTGCCACGTGTGCAATTGATGACTCCCTGGACATGTGGGAAGCCAGCCAGAGCCGCAAAGCTGAGCGCCCGCTCATTCTGACTGGCCTCATCAGTTGCAAAGCGCACATAATCGCTGGCCCTGGCAAACATGGCATCGGTCACCTGAGGCAGCAAATTGAGAGATTCTGCAGATATCTCCTGCAGATTCCAGGAAGGAGCCAGGGGCAAAGAAATTGAGGACGGTGGTGACTTTGGCAGCCACTGGCAAAGCGTGCCCACCAGGTCCATTGGCAGGAGGTCTTCCAGAAGGCTGCAAATGTCTGTGACCACCTGACGCGATACCCTGAGCTTCCTGAGGCACTGGTGTTCCAACATGTCCAGGAAGCTGATCCTCTGCCTATATATCCTGTGTTGGAGGTATCGCCTCCTGGGAGCTGCACCCCTGTGCTTATCCCCTCTCTCCTGTGGAGCAGCAGGTCGGTGAGAAGGTTGCTGCTGCTCCTGCTGGTGCTTCTCCTGCTGCTGGTGCTGTTTCTGCTGCTGTTCATCTTGGTCCTCATCTGAGGTCTAAGGTAAAGCTGCATAAGCGGCACTCATGCAGAACTGATACTTGACAGATGGAAAGTGTAGATCAGACTGACAAAAATCCAAGGTAGCAGAAATGACCTCCAAAGTAGTGGAAATCACCTGTAAAGCAGTGAAAGCGCACTCTCGGAACAAGTCCTGTGAGCAAAAGCCTTTCACTTAGGCAAGGAAGCAGGTGTGAGGTCTGAGTACTCATAGAATTGCTTGCCTGTCATTAGGTCAGCCCCCTCAATTCACGCTGTCATCTCGCCTTGCTTTCACTGGCGAGTTCCAGGAAATCTGGGAAACTTGTCCACTCAGAGGTAAAGCTCAAATTTGAAGTTCAAACAGCTCCTAATTGCCTCTCAACATCTTTTAATTGCCAACGCACCTCTTGCACGGGGGTTTCTTGCACGCAGCCGAGCGTGCTCCAGTTAAATGCAGAAGTTGGCGGGTTGGAGCCGGCTTCCCAACGTGCTGTCAATTTCAGTGCATTTAACCACCTACCCGCTCCCAAACCCACTCACTTCCTGTTAAAATTCCCCCCATGATATTAGGACTACTGCCCATGTAGAGGGCAAACATGGACTGTCTTTAAATTATGTACCCAGAAACTTCTATTTTTTTCAATTCTTTGAAAGGTTTCGAGCAATTTCTTTCAAATCTGTAAAAATTACTGATCAATGATGGTGCTGTGGACCATCAGCAGCAGCAGAATGGTATTCCACCACAATCTGTAACCTCATGGCCCAGCATATCCCTCACTCTACCATTACCATCAAGCCAGGTGACCAATCCTGGTTCAATGAGGAGTGTAGAAGAACATGCTAGGAGCAGCACAAGGTGGAAACAGCATACTATAGACAGAGCTAAGCGATCCCACAACCAACAGATCAGATCATAGCTCTGCAGTCCTGCCACATCCAGTCGTGAATGGTGGTGGACAATTAAACAACTAACGGGAGGAGGAGGCTCCATGAACATCCCCATCCTGAATGATGGTGGAGCCCAGCACGTGAGTGCGAAAGACAAGGCTGAAGCATTTGCAACCATCTTCAGTCAGAAGTGCCGAGTGGATGATCCAGCTCGGCCTCCTCCTGAGGTCCCCACCATCACAGAAGCCAGTCTTCAGCCAATTCGATTCACTCCGCGTGATATCAAAAAACGGCTGAGCGCACTGGACACAGCAAAGGCTATGGGCCCCGACAGCATCCCAACTTTAGTGCTGAAGACTTGTGCTCCAGAACTAGCCGCGCCTGTAGCCAAGCTGTTCCAGTACAGGTTCAACACTGGCATCTATCCTACAAAGCAATGTGGTTGACTCTCAACGGCCCTCTGAAATGGCCTAGCAAGCTACTCAGTTGTAAAAAACTGTTATGAAAAACAATAAGAATAAAACCGGACGGACCACCAGGCATCGACCTCGATCTCTGCACCGGCTACAGACACGACAACAGCACACCCAGCCCAGTCGACCCTGAAAAGTCCTCCTCACCAACATCTGGGGATTTGTGCCAATTTTGGGAGAGCTGTCCCACAGACTAGTCAAGCAACAGCCTGACATAGTCATACTCACAGAATCATACCTTTCAGCCAGTGTCCCAAACTCCTCCATCACCATCCATGGGTATGTCCTGTCCCACCGGCAGGGCAGACCCACCAGGGGTGGCGGCACAGTGGTATACAGTTGGGAAGGACTGGCCCTGGGAGTCCTCAACATTGACTCCGGACCCCATGAAGTCTCATGGCTTCAGGTCAAGCATGGGCAAGGAAACCTCCTGCTGATTACCACCTACCGCCCTCCCTCAGCTGATGAATCAGTATTCCTCCATGTTGAACACCACTTGGAAGAAGCACTGAGAGTAGCAAAGGCACAGAATGTCCATCACCAAGAGTGGCTCGGTAGCACCACTACTGACCGAGCTGGCCGAGTCCTGAAGGACACAGCTGCTGGTCTGGGCCTGTGACAGGTGGTGAGAGAACCAACACGAGGGAAAAACCTACTTGACCTCGTCCTCACCAATCTACCTGTCGCAGATGCATCTGTCCATGACAGCATTGGTAGCAGTGACCACCACACAGTCCTTGTGGAGCCGAAGACCCGACTTCACATTGAGGACACCCTCCATCGTGTTGTGTGGCACTACCACTGTGCTAAAGGGGATAGATTCAGAACAGATCTAGCAGCTCAAAACTGGGCATCCATGAGGCACTGTGGGCCATCAGCAGCAGCAGAATTGTATTTCACCACAATCTGTAACCTCATGGCCCAGCATATCCCTCACTACCATTACCATCAAGCCAGGGGACCAACCCTGGTTCAATAAGGAGTGTCGAAGAGCATACCAAGAGCAGCACCAGGCATACCTAAAAATGTGGTGCCAACCTGGGGAAGTTGCAACACAGGACTACATGCATGCTAAAAAGCAGAAGCAGCATGCTATAGTCAGAGCTAAGCGATCCCACAATCAACGGATCAGATCAAAGCTCTGCAGTCCTGCCACATCCAGTCGGGAATGGAGGTGGACCATTAAACAACTAACGGGAGGGGGAGGCTCCATGAATATCCCCATCCTCAATGATCCCCATCCAGCACACGAGTGCAAAGGACAAACCTGAAGCGTTTGCAACCATCTTCAGCTAGAAGTGCCGAGTCAGTCTTCACTGAAGCCAGTCTTCAACCAATTCTATTCACTCCACATGATATCAAGAAACGGCTGAGCGCACTGGATACAGCAAAGGCTATGGGCCCTGACAACATCCCGGCTATCGTTCTGAAGACTTGTGCGCCAGAACTAGTTGCGCCTCTAGCCAACCTGTTCCAATACAGCTACAACACTGGCATCTATCCGACAATGTGGAAAACTGCCCAGGTATGTCCTGTCCACAAAAAGCAGTACAAATCCAATCAGTCCAATTACCGCCCCATCAGTCTACTCTCAATTATCAGCAAAGTGATGGAAGGTGTCATCGACAGTGCTATCAAGCGGCACTTACTCAACAATAACCTGCTCACTGATGTCCAGTTTGGGTTCCGCCAAGACTACTCGGCTCCAGACCTCATTACAGCCTTGGTCCAAACATGGAGAAAGGAGCTGAATTCCAGAGGTGAGGTGAGAGTGACTGCCCTTGACATCAAGGCAGCATTTGACCAAGGGTGGCATCAACGAGCCCGATTAAAACTGAAGTCAATGGGAATCGGGGGGAAAACGCTCCACTGGCTGGAGTCATACCTAGCACAAAGGAAGATGGTTGTGGTGGTTGGAGGTCAATAATCACAACCCCAGGACATCGCTGCAGGAGTTTCTCAGGGCAGTGTCCTAGGCCCAACCATCTTCAGTTGCTTCATCAATGACCTTCCCTCCAACATAAGGTCAGAAGTGGGAATGTTTGCTGATGATTGCACAGTGTTCAGCGCCATTTACAACACCTCAGATAATGAAGCAGTCCATGCCCGCATGCAACAAGACCTGGACGACGTTCAGGCTTGGGCTGATAAGTGGCAGGTAACATTCGCGCCACACAAGTGGCAGGCAATGATTATCTCCAACAAAAGAAATCTAACCACCTCCCCTTGACATTCAATGGCATTACCATCGTTGAACCCCACACCATCAAAATCCTGGGGGTCACCATTGACCAGAAACTTAACTGGACCAGCCACATAAATACTGTGGCATCAAGAGTAGGTCAGAGACTAGGTATTCTGTGGCGAGTGTCTCACCTCCTGACTCCCCAAAGCCTTTCCACCATCTACAAGGTACAAGTAAGGAGTGTGATGGAATACTCTGCACTTGCCTGGATAAATGCAGCTCCAACAACACTCAAGAAGCTCGACTCCATCCTGGAACTCCTTCCCCAACAGCAATGTGGGAGTACCTTCACCTCACGGACAGCAGCAGTTTAAGAAGGCGGCTCACCACCACCTTAACAAGGGCAATTAGGGATGGGCAATAAATGCTGGCTTTGCAAGCAACGCACACATCCCATGAAGGAATTTTAAAAAATTGTCAAAGAAAAGCTGTTTAATTCTTCAAATGGAACCAAAAGAAACCATGCTATATGATACTGGAAGTAATTTACGATGCAATGCTTGTGGTGTGGGGCCTAGCTGGACAGGTGCATGGATTAGGGACTGGGCTATAACAACACAGCAGCAATTCGGGGACCTGAGCCCACATTCAGAGCAAAGGGTTATAAAATTTGTCCCATCAATGCTGGAAATTACATTTTGGTGAAACAATGGAAGAATGATACACAACGTTGTGTGACATTTTTCTCCTAACTATTTCAATGGAGGCAATAATCAGCTATTTAAAACAGGCTAACTCGTCAAATCAAGTAAATTCACAAATATCATTAGCATTCCTCCGACAACATAACCGACATTCCTCCTCCAACATCACCGACATTCCCCCACCAACATAACCAAGATTCCTCCTCCAACAGCATCGACATTCCTCCTCCAACATCACCGACATTCCCCCACCAACATCACCGACATTCCGCCACCAACATCATCGACATTCCTCCACCAACAACACCAACATTCCTCCTCCAACATCACCGACATTCCTCCTCCAACATCACTGACATTCCTCCACCAACATCATCAACATTCCTCAACCAACATCACTGACATTCCTCCACCAACATCACTGACATTCCCCAAACAACTTCACCGACATTCCTCCGACAAAATCACCGACATTCCCCACCAACATCACCGAAATTCCCCCACCGACATTCCTCCTGCAACATCACTGACATTCCTCCTCAAACATCACCGACATTCCTCCACCAACATCACTGACATTCCTCCTCCAACATCACCGACATTCCTCCTCCAACATCACCAACATTCCTCCATCAACATCACCGACATTCCTCCTCCAACATCACCAACATTCCTCCACCAACATCACTGACATTCCCCAAACAACTTCACCGACATTCCTCCGACAAAATCACCGACATTCCCCACCAACATCACCGAAATTCCCCCACCGACATTCCTCCTGCAACATCACTGACATTCCTCCTCCAACATCACCGACATTGCTCCACCAACATCACTGACATTCCTCCTCCAACATCACCAACATTCCTCCACCAACATCACCGACAGTCCTCCATCAATATCACCGATAATTCTCCTACAACACCACCACCATCCCCATCAACATCACCGACATTCCTCCTCCAACATCACCGACATTCCTCCTCCATCATCGACATTCCTCCTCCAACATCACCGACATTCCTCCTCCAACATCACCGACATTCCTCCTGCAACATCACCGACATTCCTCCTCCATCATCGACATTCCTCCTCCAACATCACCGACATTCCTCCTCCAACATCACCGACATTCCTCCTCCAACATCACCGACATTCCTCCACCAACATCACCGACATTCCTCCATCAATATCACCGATAATTCTCCTACAACACCACCGACATTCCTCCATCAACATCACCGACATTCCTCCTCCAACATCACCGACATTCCTCCATCAACATCACCGACATTCCTCCATCAACATCACCGACATTCCTCCTCAACATCACCGACATTCCTCCATCAACATCACCGACATTCCTCCTCAACATCACCGACATTCCTCCTCCAACATCACCGACATTCCTCCTCCATCATCGACATTCCTCCTCCAACATCACCGACATTCCTCCTCCAACATCACCGACATTCCTCCACCAACATCACCGACATTCCCCCTCCAGCTTCACCGATATTCATCCACCAACATCACCGACATTCCTCCCGACAACATCACCGATATTCCTCCTCCAACATCAATGACATTCCTCCACCAACATCACCGACATTCCTCCTCCAACATCACCGACATTCCCCCACCAAAATCACCGACATTCCACCACCAACATCATCGACATTCCTCCACCAACATTGCCGAAATTCCTCCACCAATATCACCGACATTCCTCAAACAACTTCACCGACATTCCTCCACCAACATCACTGACATTCCTCCACCAACATCATCGAAATTCCTCCACCAACATCACCGACATTCCCCAAACAACTTCACCGACATTCCTCCGACAAAATCACCGACATTCCCCACCAACATCACCGACATTCCCCCACCGACATTCCTCCTCCAAAATCACTGACATTCATCCTCCAACATCAGCGACATTCCCCCACCATCACCGACATTCATCCTCCAACATCAGCGACATTCCTCCACCAACATCACTGACATTCCTCCTCCAACATCACTGACATTCCTCCTCCAACGTCACCGACATTCCTCCTCCAACATCACTGATATTCCCCCAACATCACCAACATTCCCACACTAACATCACCGACATTCCTCCACCAACATCACTGACAATCCCACACCAACATCACCGACATTCCTCCACCAACATCACCGACATTCCTCCATCAATATCACCGATAATTCTCCTACAACACCACCAACATTCCCCCATCAACATCACCGACATTCCTCCATCAACATCACCGACATTCCTCCTCCAACATCACCGACATTCCTCCTTCTTCATCGACATTCCTCCTCCAACATCACCGACATTCCTCCTCCAACATCACCGACATTCCTCCAGCAACATCACCGACATTACCCCTCCAGCTTCACCGATAATTATCCACCAACATCACCGACATTCCCCCGACAACATCACCAACATTCCTCCTCCAACATCACCGACATTCCTCCACCAACATCATCGACATTCCTCCTCCAACATCACCGACATTCCCCCACCAACATCACCGACATTCCACCACCAACATCATCGACATTCCTCCACCAACATTGCCGAAATTCTTCCACCAATATCACCGACATTCCCCAAACAACTTCACCGACATTCCTCCACCAACATCACTGACATTCCTCCACCAACATCACCGAAATTCCTCCACCAACATCACCGACATTCCCCAAACAACTTCACCGACATTCCTCCGACAAAATCACCGACATTCCCCACCAACATCACCGACATTCCCCCACCGACATTCCTCCTCCAAAATCACTGACATTCATCCTCCAACATCAGCGACATTCCCCCACCATCACCGACATTCATCCTCCAACATCACCGACATTCCTCCACCAATATCACCGACATTCCTCCATCAATTTCTCCTACAACATTACCGACATTCCTCCTCCAACATCACCTACGTTCCTCCACCATCAACCGACATTCCTCCTCCAACATCACCAACATTCCTCCTCCAACATCACTGACATTCCTCCTCCAACGTCACCGACATTGCTCCTCCAACATCACTGATATTCCCCCAACATCACCAACATTCCCACACCAACATCACCGACATTCCTCCACCAACATCACCGACATTCCTCCATCAATATCACCGACATTCCTCCACCAACATCACTGACATTCCCCCACCAACATCACCGACATTCCTCCATCAATATCACTGACATTCCTCTTCCAACATCACGGACATTCCTCCTCCAACATCACCGATATTCCTCCATCAACATCACCGACATTCCACCATCAACACCACCGACTTTCCTTCTCCAACATCACCGACATTCCTCCTTCATCACCGACATTCCTCCTTCATCACCGACATTCCTCCTCCAACATTACCGACATTCCTCCACCATCACAAACATTCCTCCATCAACACCACCGACTTTCCTTCTCCAACATCACCGACATTCCTCCTCCATCACCGACATTCCTCCTCCAACATCACTGACATTTTCGCACCAACATAACTGACATTCCCCCACCAACATCACCGATATTCATCCACCAACATCAGGGACATTCCCCCGCCAACATCACTGACATTTCTCCTCCAACATCATCGACATTCCTCCTCCAACATCATCGACATGCCTCCTCCAACATCTCCGACATTCCTCCTCCAACATCATCGACATTCCTCCTCCAACATCACCGACATTCCTCCTCCAACATCATCGACATTCCTCCTCCAACATCACCGACATTCCCCCACCATCACCGAAATTCCTACACCAATGTCACCAACATTCCTCCTCCAACATCACCGACATTCCCTTATGAAACATCACCGACATTCCGCCACCAACATCACCGAAATTCCCCCAACAACATCACCGACATTCCTCCATCAATATCACCGACATTCCTACACCAACATCACCGACATTCCGCCACCAACATCACCGACATTCCCCCACCAACATCACCGACATTCCTCATCCAACATCACCGACATCCCCCACCATCACCGAAATTCCTCCACCAACATCACTGACATTGCTCCACCAACATCACTGACATTCCTCCTCCAACATCACCGACATTCCTCCACCAACATCATCGAAATTCCACCAACATCACTGACATTCCTCCACCAACATCACTGACATTTCCCAAACAACTTCACCGACATTCCTCCGACAAAATCACCGACATTCCCCACCAACATCACCGAAATTCCCCCACCGACATTCCTCCTGCAACATCGCCGACATTCCTCCTCTAAAATCACCGACATTCCTCCATCAACATCACCGACATTCCTCCACCAACATTACCGACATTCCTCCACCAACATCACCGACATTCCTCCATCAATATCACCGATAATTCTCCTACAACATCACCGACATTCCTCCTCCAACATTAACGACATTCCTCCACCAACATCACCGACATTCCTCCATAAATATCACCGATAATTCTCCTAAATCACCAACATTCCTCCCCCACCATCACCGACAGTCCTCCACCAACATCACCGACATTCCTCCACCAACATCACCGACATTCCTCCATCAATATCACCGATAATTCTCCTACAACACCACCAACATTCCCCCATCAACATCACCGACATTCCTCCTCCAACATCACCGATATTCCTCCATCAACATCACCGACATTCCTCCATCAACATCACCGACATTCCTCCATCAACATCACTGACATTCCTCCATCAACATCACCGACATTCCTCCATCAACATCACCGACATTCCTCCTCCAACATCACCGACATTCCTCCTCCATCATCGACATTCCTCCTCCAACATCACCGACATTCCTCCTCCAACATCACCGACATTCCTCCACCAACATCACCGACATTCCCCTCCAACTTCACCGATA
>CM059425.1:67025491-67065491 GCA_030390025.1 Squalus acanthias
CCCCACCAACATCACCGACATTCCTCTACCAACATCACCGACATTCCTGCTCCAACAACACCTACATTCCTTCTCCAACATCACCGACATTCCTGCTCCAACATCACCAACATTCCTGCTCCAACATCACCAACATTCCTCCTCCAACATCACCGACATTCCTCTACCAGCATCACCCACATTCCCCCACCCACATCACCGACATTCCTCCTCCAACATCACCGACATTCCTCCTCCAACATCACCGAAATTCCTCCTCCAACATCACCGACATTCCTCCACCAACATCACCGACTTTCCCCCGCCAGCATCACCGACGTTCCTGCACCAACATCACCGACATTCCCCCACCAAAATCACTGACATTCCTCTACCAGCATCACCCACATTCCCCCACCAACATCACCGACATTCCTGCTCCAATATCACCGACATTCCTGCTCCAACATCACCAACATTCCTCCTCCAACATCACTGACATTCCTCAAACAGCATCACCCACATTCCCACGCCAACATCACCGATATTCCTGCTCCAACATCACCGACATTCCTGCTCCAACATCACCGATATTCCTCCATCAACATCACCGACATTCCTCCACCAACATCACCGACATTCCTGCTCCAACATCACCGACATTCCTCCTCCAACATCACCGACATTCCTTCTCCAACATCACCGATATTCCTCCATCAACATCACCAACATTCCTCCAACAACATCACCGACATTCCTCCACCAACATCATCGATATTCCTGCTCCATCTTCGACATTCCTCCTCCAACATCACCGACATTCCTTCACCAACATCACCTACTTTCCTCCTCCAACATCATCGGCATTCCTCCTCCAATTTCACCGACATTCCTCCATCAACATCACCGACATTCCTCCACCATCATCATCGGCATTCCTCCACCAACCTCACCCACATTCCTGTTCCAACATCAGCGACATTCCTCCTTCATCACCGACATTCCTCCTCCAACATCACTGACATTCCTCCACCAACATCACTGACATTCCTCCTCCAACATCACCGACATTCCTCCTCCAACATTACCGAAATTCCTCCTCCAACATCACCGACATTCCTCCACCAACATTACCGACTTTCCCCCGCCAACATCACCGACATTCCTCCACCAACATCACCGACTTTCCCCTGCCAGCATCACCGACGTTCCTGCACCAACATCACCGACATTCCCCCACCAACATCACTGACATTCCTCCTCCAACATCACCGACATTCCTCCACCAACATCACCGACTTTCCCCCACCAACATCACTGACATTCGTCCACCAACATCACCGACTTTCCCCCTCCAACATCACCGACATTCCTCCACCAACATCACCGACTTTCCCCCTCCAACATCACCGACGTTCCTGCTCCAACATCACCGACATTCCTCCACCAACATCACCGACTTTCCCCCTCCAACATCACCGACATTCCTCCACCAACATCACCGACATTCCCCCACCAACAGCACTGACATTCCTACACCAACATCACCGACATTCCTCCTCCAACATCATCGACATTCCTCCCCCAACATCACCGACATTCCCCCACCAACATCACCGATATTCCCCCACCAACATCACCGACATTCCTGCTCCATCACCGACATTCCTTCAGCAACATCACCGACTTTCCTCCTCCAACATCACCCACATTCCTCTCCAACATCATCGACATTCCTCCTCCAACATCACCGACATTCCTCCTCCAACATCACCGACATTCCTCCTCCAACATCACCGACATTCCTCTCCAACATAACCGACATTCCCCTACCAACATCACCGACATTCCTCTACCAACATCACTGACATTCCTGCTCCAACATCACCGACATTCCTCTCCAACATCACCGACATTCCTCCTCCAACATCACCGACATTCCTCCTCCAACATCACCGACATTCCTCCTCCAACATCACCGACATTCCTCCTCCACATCACCGACATTCCCCCTCCAACATCACCGACATTCCTGCTCCAACATCACCGACATTCCTCCAACATCACAGACATTCCTCCTCCAACATCACGACATTCCTCTAACACATCACCTACATTCCTCACCAACATCACCGACATTCCTCCTCCAACATCACCGACATTCCTGCTCCAACATCACCGACATTCCTCCATCAACATCACCGACATTCCTCCACCAACATCACCGACATTCCTCCTCCAACATCACCGACATTCCTCCATCAACATCACCGACATTCCTCCACCAACATCACCGACATTCCTCCTCCAACATCACCGACATTCCTCCTCCAACATCACCGACATTCCTCTCCAACATCACCGACATTCCTCCTCCAACATCACCGACATTCCCCTCCAACATCACCGACATTCCTCCTCCAACATCACCGACATTCCTCCTCCAACATCACCGACATTCCTCCTCCAACATCACCGACATTCCTCCTCCAACATCACCGACATTCCTCTCCAACATCACCGACATTCCTCCTCCAACATCACCGACATTCCTCCTCCAACATCACCGACATTCCTCCTCCAACATCACCGACATTCCTCCTCCAACATCACCGACATTCCTCCTCCAACATCACCGACATTCCTCCTCCAACATCACTGACATTCCTCCACCAACATCACCGACATTCCTCCTCCAACATCACCGACATTCCTCCTCCAACATCACCGACATTCCTCCTCCAACATCACCGACATTCCTCCTCCAACATCACCGACATTCCTCCTCCAACATCACCGACATTCCTCCTCCAACATCACCGACATTCCTCCTCCAACATCACCGACATTCCTCCTCCAACATCACCGACATTCCCCTCCAACATCACCGACATTCCTCCTCCAACATCACCGACATTCCTCCTCCAACATCACCGACATTCCTCCTCCAACATCACCGACATTCCTCCTCCAACATCACCGACATTCCTCCTCCAACATCACGACATTCCTCCTCCAACATCACCGACATTCCTCCTCCAACATCACCGACATTCCTCCTCCAACATCACCGACATTCCTCCTCCAACATCACCGACATTCCTCCTCCAACATCACCGACATTCCTCCTCCAACATCACCGACATTCCTCCTCCAACATCACCGACATTCCTCTCCAACATCACCGACATTCCTCCTCCAACATCACCGACATTCCTCTCCAACATCACCGACATTCCTCCTCCAACATCACCGACATTCCTCTCCAACATCACCGACATTCCTCCTCCAACATCACCGACATTCCTCCTCCAACATCACCGACATTCCTCCTCCAACATCACCGACATTCCTCCTCCAACATCACCGACATTCCTCTCCAACATCACCGACATTCCTCCTCCAACATCACCGACATTCCTCCTCCAACATCACCGACATTCCTCCTCCAACATCACCGACATTCCTCCTCCAACATCACCGACATTCCTCCTACAACATCACCGACATTCCTCCTCCAACATCACCGACATTCCTCCTCCAACATCACCGACATTCCTCCTCCAACATCACCGACATTCCTCCTCCAACATCACCGACATTCCTCCTCCAACATCACCGACATTCCTCTCCAACATCACCGACATTCCTCCTCCAACATCACCGACATTCCTCCTCCAACATCACCGACATTCCTCCTCCAACATCACCGACATTCCTCCTCCAACATCACCGACATTCCTCCTCCAACATCACCAACATTCCTCCTCCATCATCACCGACATTCCTTCACCAACATCACCGACATTCCTCCTCCAACATCACCGACATTCCTCCTCCAACATCACCGACATTCCTCCTCCAACATCACCGACATTCCTCCTCCAACATCACCGACATTCCTCCTCCAACATCACCGACATTCCTCCCCAACATCACCGACATTCCTCCTCCAACATCACCGACATTCCTCCACCATCATCACCGACATTCCTCTCCAACATCACCGACATTCCTCCTCAACATCACCGACATTCCTCCTCCATCATCACCGACATTCCTCACCAACATCACCGACATTCCTCCTCCAACATCACCGACATTCCTCTCCAACATCACCGACATTCCTCCTCCAACATCACCGACATTCCTCCACCAACATCACCGACATTCCTCCTCCAACATCACCGACATTCTCCTCCATCATCACCGACATTCCTCCTCCAACATCACCGACATTCCTCTCACATCTCGACATTCCTCCTCCAACATCACCGACATTCCTCACCAACATCACCGACATTCCTCCTCCAACATCACGGACATTCCTCCTCCAACATCACCGACATTCCTCCATCAACATCACCGACATTCCTCCTCCAACATCACCGACATTCCTCCACCAACATCACCGACATTCCTCTCCAACATCACCGACATTCCTCCTCCATCACCGACATTCCTCCTCCAACATCACTGACATTCCTCCACCAACATCACCGACATTCCTCCTCCAACATCACCGACATTCCTCCTCAACATCACCGACATTCCTCCTCCAACATCACCGACATTCCTCACCAACATCACCGACATTCCTCCTCCAACATCACCGACATTCCTCTCCAACATCACCGACATTCCTGCTCCAACATCACCTACATTCCTCCTCCAACATCACCGACATTCCTCTACCAGCATCACCCACATTCCCCCACCAACATCACCGAAATTCCTGCTCCAACATCACCGACATTCCTGCTCCAACATCACCAACATTCCTCCTCCAACATCACTGACATTCCTCAAACAGCATCACCCACATTCCCACGCCAACATCACCGACATTCCTGCTCCAACATCATCGACATTCCTGCTCCAACATCACCGATATTCCTCCATCAACATCACCAACATTCCTCCACCAACATCACCGACATTCCTGCTCCAACATCACCGACATTCCTCCTCCAACATCACCGACATTCCTTCTCCAACATCACCGATATTCCTCCATCAACATCACCAACATTCCTCCAACAACATCACCGACATTCCTCCTCCAACATCACCAACATTCCTCCACCATCATCACCGACATTCCTTCACCAACATCACCGACATTCCTCCTCCAACATCACCGACATTCCTCCTCCAACATCACCGACATTCCTTCTCCAACATCACCAACATTCCTCCTCCAACATCACCAACATTCCTCCTCCATCATCACCGACATTCCTCCACCAACATCATCGACATTCCTGCTCCATCTTCGAAATTCCTCCTCCAACATCACCGACATTCCCCACCAACATCACCGACATTCCTTCACCAACATCACCTACTTTCCTCCTCCAACATCATCGGCATTCCTCCTCCAATATCACCGACATTCCTCCATCAACATCACCGACATTCCTCCTCCAACATCACCGACATTCCTCCACCAACATCACCGACTTTCCCCCGCCAGCATCACCGACGTTCCTGCACCAACATCACCGACATTCCCCCACCAACATCACTGACATTCCTGCTCCAACATCACCGACATTCCTGCTCCAACATCACCAACATTCCTCCACCAACATCACTGACATTCCTCCTCCAACATCACCGACATTCCTCCTCCAACATCACCGAAATTCCTCCTCCAACATCACCGACATTCCTCCACCAACATCACCGACTTTCCCCCGCCAGCATCACCGACGTTCCTGCACCAACATCACCGACATTCCCCCACCAACATCACTGACATTCCTCTACCAGCATCACCCACATTCCCCCACCAACATCACCGACATTCCTGCTCCAACATCACCGACATTCCTGCTCCAACATCACCAACATTCCTCCTCCAACATCACTGACATTCCTCAAACAGCATCACCCACATTCCCATGCCAACATCACCGATATTCCTGCTCCAACATCACCGACATTCCTGCTCCAACATCACCGATATTCCTCCATCAACATCACCAACATTCCTCCACCAACATCACCGACATTCCTGCTCCAACATCACCGACATTCCTCCTCCAACATCACCGACATTCCTTCTCCAACATCACCGATATTCCTCCATCAACATCACCAACATTCCTCCAACAACATCACCGACATTCCTCCTCCAACATCACCAACATTCCTCCACCATCATCACCGACATTCCTTCACCAACATCACCGACAG
The DNA here is from genome assembly GCA_030390025.1 of Squalus acanthias. Taxonomy (NCBI): domain Eukaryota; kingdom Metazoa; phylum Chordata; class Chondrichthyes; order Squaliformes; family Squalidae; genus Squalus; species Squalus acanthias. The sequence goes on from CM059425.1 coordinate 67,031,672, forward strand.
TCCTCCTCCAACATCACCAACATTCCTCCTCCAACATCACCAACATTCCTCCTCCAACATCACCAACATTCCTCCTCCATCATCACCGACATTCCTTCACCAACATCACCGACATTCCTCCCCCAACATCACCAACATTCCTCCTCCAACATCACCAACATTCCTCCACCATCATCACCGACATTCCTTCACCAACATCACCGACATTCCTCCTTCAACATCACCAACATTCCTCCACCATCATCACCGACATTCCTTCACCAACATCACCGACATTCCTCCTCCAACATCACCAATATTCCTCCTCCAACATCACCAACATTCCTTCACCAACATCACCGACATTCCTCCCACAACATCACCTACATTCCTCCTCCAACATCACCAACATTCCTCCTCCATCATCACCGACATTCCTCCACCAACATCATTGACATTCCTGCTCCATCTTCGACATTCCTCCTCCAACATCACCGACATTCCCCCACCAACATCACCGACATTCCTTCACCAACATCACTTACTTTCCTCCTCCAACATCATCGGCATTCCTCCTCCAATATCACCGACATTCCTCCATCAACATCACCGACATTCCTCCACCATCATCATCGGCATTCCTTCACCAACCTCACCCACATTCCTGTTCCAACATCAGCGACATTCCTCCTCCATCACCGACATTCCTCCTCCAACATCACCGACATTCCTCCACCAACATCACCGACATTCATCCTCCAACATCACCGACATTCCCCCTCCAACATCACCGACATTCCTCCTCGAACATCACCGACATTCCTCCTCCAACATCACCGACATTCCTCCTCCAACAACCCCGACATTCCTGCTCCAACATAACCGACATTCCTCCTCCAACACCACTGACATTCCTCCTCCAACACCACCGACATTCCTCCTCCAACATCACCGACATTTCTCCTCCAACATCACCAACATTCCTGCTCCAACATCACCAACTTTCCTCCTCCAACATCACCGACATTCCTCTACCAGCATCACCCACATTCCCCCACCAACATCACAGAAATTCCTGCTCCAACATCACCGACATTCCTGCTCCAACATCACCAACATTCCTCCTCCAACATCACTGACATTCCTCAAACAGCATCACCCACATTCCCACGCCAACATCACCGACATTCCTGCTCCAACATCATCGACATTCCTGCTCCAACATCACCGATATTCCTCCATCAACATCACCAACATTCCTCCACCAACATCACCGACATTCCTGCTCCAACATCACCGACATTCCTCCTCCAACATCACCGACATTCCTTCTCCAACATCACCGATATTCCTCCATCAACATCACCAACATTCCTCCAACAACATCACCGACATTCCTCCTCCAACATCACCAACATTCCTCCACCATCATCACCGACATTCCTTCACCAACATCACCGACATTCCTCCTCCAACATCACCAACATTCCTCCTCCAACATCACCAACATTCCTCCTCCAACATCACCAACATTCCTCCTACAACATCACCAACATTCCTCCTCCAACATCACCAACATTCCTCCTCCATCATCACCGACATTCCTTCACCAACATCACCGACATTCCTCCCCCAACATCACCAACATTCCTCCTCCAACATCACCAACATTCCTCCACCATCATCACCGACATTCCTTCACCAACATCACCGACATTCCTCCTCCAACATCACCAACATTCCTCCTCCAACATCACCAACATTCCTCCTCCAACTTCACCAACATTCCTCCTCCAACATCACCAAAATTCCTCCTCCATCTTCACCGACATTCTTTCACCAACATCACCGACATTCCTCCCACAACATCACCTACATTCCTCCTCCAACATCACCAACATTCCTCCTCCATCATCACCGACATTCCTCCACCAACATCATCGACATTCCTGCTCCATCTTCGACATTCCTCCTCCAACATCACCGACATTCCTTCACCAACATCACCTACTTTCCTCCTCCAACATCATCGACATTCCTCCTCCAACATCACCGACATTCCTCCTCAACATCACCGAACATTCCTCCACCAACATCATCGACATTCCTCCTCCAACATCACCCGACATTCCTGTTCAACATCACCGACATTCCTCCTACATCACCGACATTCCTCCTCCAACATCACCGACATTCCTCCACCAACATCACTGACATTCCTCCTCCAACATCACCGACATTCCTCCTCCAACATCACCGAAATTCCTCCTCCAACATCACCGACATTCCTCTCCAACATCACCGATATTCCTCCATCAACATCACCGACATTCCTCCAACAACATCACCGACATTCCTCCTCCAACATCACCAACATTCCTCCACCATCATCACCGACATTCCTTCACCAACATCACCGACAGTCCTCCTCCAACATCACCGACATTCCTCCTCCAACATCACCGACATTCCTCCTCCAACATCACCGACATTCCTCCTCCATCATCACCGACATTCCTTCACCAACATCACCGACATTCCTCCCCAACATCACCAACATTCCTCCTCCAACATCACCAACATTCCTCCACCATCATCACCGACATTCCTTCACCAACATCACCGACATTCCTCCTTCAACATCACCAACATTCCTCCACCATCATCACCGACATTCCTTCACCAACATCACCGACATTCCTCCTCCAACATCACCAATATTCCTCCTTCAACATCACCAACATTCCTTCACCAACATCACCGACATTCCTCCCACAACATCACCTACATTCCTCCTCCAACATCACCAACATTCCTCCTCCATCATCACCGACATTCCTCCACCAACATCATTGACATTCCTGCTCCATCTTCGACATTCCTCCTCCAACATCACCGACATTCCCCACCAACATCACCGACATTCCTTCACCAACATCACTTACTTTCCTCCTCCAACATCATCGGCATTCCTCCTCCAATATCACCGACATTCCTCCATCAACATCACCGACATTCCTCCACCATCATCATCGGCATTCCTCCACCAACCTCACCCACATTCCTGTTCCAACATCAGCGACATTCCTCCTCCATCACCGACATTCCTCCTCCAACATCACCGACATTCCTCCACCAACATCACCGACATTCATCCTCCAACATCACCGACATTCCCCCTCCAACATCACCGACATTCCTCCTCGAACATCACCGACATTCCTCCTCCAACATCACCGACATTCCTCCTCCAACAACCCCGACATTCCTGCTCCAACATCACCGACATTCCTCCTCCAACACCACCGACATTCCTCCTCCAACACCACCGACATTCCTCCTCCAACATCACCGACATTTCTCCTCCAACATCACCACATTCCTGCTCCAACATCACCAACTTTCCTCCTCCAACATCACCGACATTCCTCTACCAGCATCACCCACATTCCCCCACCAACATCACAGAAATTCCTGCTCCAACATCACCGACATTCCTGCTCCAACATCACCAACATTCCTCCTCCAACATCACTGACATTCCTCAAACAGCATCACCCACATTCCCACGCCAACATCACCGACATTCCTGCTCCAACATCATCGACATTCCTGCTCCAACATCACCGATATTCCTCCATCAACATCACCAACATTCCTCCACCAACATCACCGACATTCCTGCTCCAACATCACCGACATTCCTCCTCCAACATCACCGACATTCCTTCTCCAACATCACCGATATTCCTCCATCAACATCACCAACATTCCTCCAACAACATCACCGACATTCCTCCTCCAACATCACCAACATTCCTCCACCATCATCACCGACATTCCTTCACCAACATCACCGACATTCCTCCTCCAACATCACCAACATTCCTCCTCCAACATCACCAACATTCCTCCTCCAACATCACCAACATTCCTCCTACAACATCACCAACATTCCTCCTCCAACATCACCAACATTCCTCCTCCATCATCACCGACATTCCTTCACCAACATCACCGACATTCCTCCCCCAACATCACCAACATTCCTCCTCCAACATCACCAACATTCCTCCACCATCATCACCGACATTCCTTCACCAACATCACCGACATTCCTCCTCCAACATCACCAACATTCCTCCTCCAACATCACCAACATTCCTCCTCCAACTTCACCAACATTCCTCCTCCAACATCACCAAAATTCCTCCTCCATCTTCACCGACATTCTTTCACCAACATCACCGACATTCCTCCCACAACATCACCTACATTCCTCCTCCAACATCACCAACATTCCTCCTCCATCATCACCGACATTCCTCCACCAACATCATCGACATTCCTGCTCCATCTTCGACATTCCTCCTCCAACATCACCGACATTCCTTCACCAACATCACCTACTTTCCTCCTCCAACATCATCGGCATTCCTCCTCCAATATCACCGACATTCCTCCATCAACATCACCAACATTCCTCCACCATCATCATCGGCATTCCTCCACCAACCTCACCCACATTCCTGTTCCAACATCAGCGACATTCCTCCTACATCACCGACATTCCTCCTCCAACATCACTGACATTCCTCCACCAACATCACTGACATTCCTCCTCCAACATCACCGACATTCCTCCTCCAACATCACCGACATTCCTCCTCCAACATCACCGACATTCCTCCACCAACATCACCGACTTTCCCCACCAACATCACCGACATTCCTCCACCAACATCACCGACTTTCCCCAGCCAGCATCACCGACATTCCTCCACCAACATCACCGACTTTCCCCCTCCAACATCACCGACGTTCCTGCTCCAACATCACCGACATTCCTCCACCAACATCACCGACTTTCCCCCTCCAACATCACCGACATTCTTCCACCAACATCACCGACTTTCCCCCTCCAACATCACCGACATTCCTCCTCCAACATCACCGAAATTCCTCCTCCACCATCACCGACGTTCCTGCTCCAACATCACCGACATTCCCCCTCCAACATCACCGACATTCCTCCACCAACTTCACCGAAATTCCTCCTCCAACATCACCGAAATTCCTCCTCCAACATCACCGATATTCCTGCACCAACATCACCGACATTCCCCCACCAACAGCACTGACATTCCTACACCAACATCACCGACATTCCTCCTCCAACATCACCGAAATTCCTCCTCCATCATCACCGACATTCCTTCACCAACATCACCGACTTTCCTCCTCCAACATCACCCACATTCCTGTTCCAACATCAGTGACATTCCTCCTCCAACATCATCGACATTCCTCCCCCAACATCACCGACATTCCCCCACCAACATCACCGATATTCCCCCACCAACATCACCGACATTCCTGCTCCATCACCGACATTCCTTCACCAACATCACCGACTTTCCTCCTCCAACATCACCCACATTCCTGTTCCAACATCAGTGACATTCCTCCTCCAACATCACCGACATTCCTCCTCCAACATCACCGACATTCCCCCACCAACATCACCGACATTCCTCTACCAACATAACCGACATTCCCCTACCAACATCACCGACATTCCTCTACCAACATCACCGACATTCCTGCTCCAACAACACCTACATTCCTTCTCCAACATCACCGACATTCCTGCTCCAACATCACCAACATTCCTGCTCCAACATCACCAACATTCCTCCTCCAACATCACCGACATTCCTCTACCAGCATCACCCACATTCCCCCACCAACATCACCGACATTCCTGCTCCAACATCACCGACATTCCTGCTCCAACATCACCGACATTCCTCCTCCAACATCACTGACATTCCTCAAACAGCATCACCGACATTCCTCCACCAACATCACCGACATTCCTCTCCAACATCACCGACATTCCTCTCCAACATCACCGACATTCCTCCATCAACATCACCAACATTCCTCCACCAACATCACCGACATTCCTCCTCCAACATCACCGACATTCCTCTCCAACATCACCGACATTCCTCCATCAACATCACCAACATTCCTCCAACAACATCACCGACATTCCTCCTCCAACATCACCAACATTCCTCCACCATCATCACCGACATTCCTTCACCAACATCACCGACATTCCTCCTCCAACATCACCAACATTCCTCCTCCAACATCACCAACATTCCTCCTCCAACATCACCAACATTCCTCCTCCAACATCACCAACATTCCTCCTCCAACATCACCGACATTCCTCCACCAACACCACCGACTTTCCCCCTCCAACATCACCGACGTTCCTCCTCCAACATCACCGACATTCCTCCTCCAACATCACCAACATTCCTCCTCCAACATCACCGACATTCCTCCTCCAACATCACCGACATTCCTCCTCCAACATCACCGACATTCCTCCTCCAACATCACCAACATTCCTCCTCCAACATCACCGACATTCCTCCACCAACACCACCGACTTTCCCCCTCCAACATCACCGACGTTCCTCCTCCAACATCACCGACATTCCTCCTCCAACATCACCGACATTCCTCCTCCAACATCACCGACATTCCTCCTCCAACATCACCGACATTCCTCCTCCAACATCACCGACATTCCTCCTCCAACATCACTGACATTCCTCCTCCAACATCACCGACATTCCTCCTCCAACATCACCGACATTCCTCATCCAACATCACCGACATTCCTCCTCCAACATCACCGACATTCCTCCTCCAACATCAGTGACATTCCTCCACCAACATCACCGACATTCCTCTGTGATCATCCCCAGTATCCGGATGCTAATATCTCCAATACTAATTTCTAGTCTCAGTGCTTCTCTAAATTCAGGTACTAGATCAATAGTCCAATGTCTCCAGTACATGAAACTATTTTACCAAGTGATATTCCAAAAACATGAATCTTTTCTATTTCTATTCAGCTGCTGACTTTGTATTTCCAACATGTCTGTCTTGTTTACAATTACAAAATTTGCTGTTTTTTGCTGCTTATTTTTTGCAAATTTTCAGGAATGTTTTAAATACACTGAAAAACCCTGACAAAATAAACAATCTGCCTAAGTTTTAACTTAGTAAAGTTGAGTATTTTATTCTTTTATTGTATTCCCACCTAATTCCACATGCTGCCAGTTTCCTTTGTAAACAAAGTACCTTTCAATACACAATTAATCCTGATAGGATTTTTTTTCAGAAACATTCAGCATATTTAAAGTTTTGCAGGAAAATGTCATATTGTAATGTCATCTGTATTATCAAAAAAGCTCGTGTGAGAAGAGAAGCATCTGAATATCTTTCCAGCAGACATCCTGCATAATAAGACACTCATTATTTGCTATAAATAACTCAGCAGCACTGATTAATACTTGCACCTTCATGTTTCATATTGAGTCATCTTTTCCCACAACTGCATACATGCATCAATATTGTTAGAAATCTCTTTTCAGAATACAAAGCTGATTTATCCATTTCCGTAATCAATGCCAATGCAATAAAGTTCCAGTCATATTATACAAATTGACTGTGAGAATAAGACCATTAGAAAAGTTAAGGATGCGAGAAGGTCGTTGAGCTCTTTTTCATGTCTCCCAGCAATTTTAACAACCAAGTGCATTTTGAATGCTCCAAATATTTTTGTCTCAAACACCTCGCCTGGCAAACATGTCTCACATTTGAACAAAGAAGTCCATCCTAATATTGGTTTTAAAATAACTTTACACTGATTTAAATTTATGTCCTACTTTTCACTCTGAAGCAAGTTTGCCTTATCTATATCACTTTAACGTTTGATACGTCTCAATGATGAACTGATAGGGTAGATAGAGAGAAACTATTTCCACTGGTTGGGGAGTCTAGGACTAGGGGGCAGAGTCTAAAAATTAGAGCCAGACCTTTCAGGAGTGAAATTAGGAAACACTTCGACACGCAAAGGCTGGTAGAAGTTTGGAATTCTCTTCCGCAGTAGTTGATGCTGGGTTAATAGTTAATTTTAAATCTGAGATTGTTAGAATTTTGTTTACGAAAGGTATTATGGGATGTGGGGAAAGGCAAGTATATGGAGTTAGGTCACAAATTAGCCATGATCTCACTGAATGGTGGAACAGGCTCGAGGACTAATTGGCCCACTCCTGTTTCTATGTCGTTGTCTGCTAACTGCTTCCTTTCGACACTGTAGAGTTTGAGCTTCTCTAATCCCCTTTACACTTGAGATCAGCTCTTTTCTGTACCCTCACCAATGCATGCAATGTTTTTGAGGTGCAATGACTAGAACTGAATATAGTATCAAGCGCAATTCTCTAAATGTGGACTGATCAGTCCATTGAAAGATTCAACAACCTCTGATGCCTTGAATTATACATTTGCAGCTCCATTTCACAGCAGTCTATTAGCTTTTTTAATTGCTTCAACATATTGTCTGGACATTTAAAGTGCTGAGCCTACTCTTCCTCCAGCAGAAGCTTACCATATTGCTGCACATGTCGGCTGCACCTTTTTTGAAGCATGGGGGGATGGGTGGGAGGGGGGGTGCGCGGTAAGAAATCAACTTCTGATACCTTTGCTGGCCTGTCCAATTTACCATAGTGTCACATCACATGGTGATACTGAATAGATGGTACACATGTTACCGGTAATATCAGTATGGTTGGAATAAATAGATTGAATAGCCCCCATAATATGAACACTAGAACTAGGAAACACGTGCTCAAGCTTAGAAGAGGGAAGGTGCACCGACAGTTTAAATTTAACTTGATGCAGAGGATGGTGAACGTGTGCAAGAGATTGCCCAGGGAGGCAAATGGAGGCAGACAGTGTTGAAGAAGTGTATTGTAGAATTGGACAGATATTTGAGGGAGGGGACCAATACCAGCCACATGTAGTGCAGAGTCTTTCCTTGTCTTGTACTTTCCTACACTCCCAAACATGATTTACTAACAATACATGTTTACCATGGCCTTTTAACTTCAGCTGTTAAGCAGCTTACTGGTCAATGCAACACTGATTTGCTCATAATACCTGGAGGGGTGACAAGCCAACTGCAGAAAATGGATGTAGTTGTAAACAAACCGTTCAAGGACGCTTTGTGAAGCAAGTACTACAACTGGCATTACAAGGGTAATCATAAACTGACACCATCAGTGTATCTGCAGTGCTTCAGGTGCTGCAGTCAAACCAAACCCCAGTATTTGGGGATTTAAAAAAATGCTGCATCTTCAACAATGTGGTTGGAAATGGAGGTTGTCTTTCTGATCAAGACAGTAATTTGTCAAGAACCTCAGAGCAAAGCTCAAGAAAGCACAGGCCTGTGCGTTTGTTTTGTTTTGCAGCAGGAAGATATTAGAGGTGCGCTAATGTTAATGTCTTTAAAACCTTTTTTTGTTCTCATGTTACTTTAGTTCCTCCAAAACCAGCAAATTTGAGGATGTGCAAGTGTAGGTGTACCAATATTTGCCCCCAGATCTTGAACAGAGAAAATTGTACAGTATTTTCTGTGTTGACAGACATCATGGAGCATATTGTACAGCTCCTACATGTAATTACAATGAGATTTACATTTAAAATTATAAATCTATGTTTTGTTGGGGCACATATTAGCAGGAATGGAGTTAGGGGTGTGACCAAACATACAAGGATGACCTATATGCATATCAATACAATCATTTACTCTTAGTGCAAATTAGTTAATCAGTAAAGAACATATAGTAAGCTAGTAACAGTTTCAAGCAGGAGAAGACCTTTGATCCATCTAGCCCACCGTGTGTCCTTGGTGCATTTCTAAGAACCTTGAATTCCATTTGTTAACAAGAACCTGTCTAGATCCTTTTTGAAACCCATTAAGGTTTCTTGTTCCATCGCCCGTCCAAGTAATCTGCTCCACATACTGCTCTGCATTTCCCATATGTGAGTGGTGTAGAGAGAGAAGGACACAAAAAGAAAAGGGGGCAGTAAGAGGGAGAAGATGAGAAAGAGAGTCAGAAACAGAGATGAAGAAATAACAATTAAAGTGAATAAAGAGATGCCTTCAAGGCTGCTGCCTCTCTTTTCAATTCCTGACCTCTCGTTGTCTGGAGCCTCTCTCGCAGGCTGAAATCTTACTCGTACATGCTGGATTGTATTCTTCCAGCTGCTCATCTTTCTCAGAGACTGAACAGATTTTACGTGCTTCTTAATGTCTGGGACAGTCTTGTTCAACTGGAACAGAAGCACATGGAGCATTCCATAGGGGAAAATATAATGAAAAGGGCCTAGAAATTCGGGTGACTTGCACCACCCGTTACCACCATGAAATGGTGAAAAAACAGCGGCCGGCACTCTTCCGCCAGCTGGTGGCGGGTCCCGCGGTGGCCACCATTTTTGGCAGGTCGGCAGCACTGCTGTTGTCTGCGATCGGCGAAAGAATTTCAATGAGTTGGAGAGTAACGTCAGTCGGTGTGCAACGGTGAGTTGACGCCAGCTCATCCATGTTGGAGTTTGCCGCTCCCATTGCCATTCACACTAAATCACATCAGACCATGCTACCACTAAAAGGTGTTTCAGCAGCGTTAACGGCTATGAGGAGTCTGGCAGGACTTACGAGGATGGACACTGACAAGTGGAAAACGGCTCAAATGGATGCCGGAGCCTCAAAACGCCTCCTTTGCCAAGGTTCTTCTTTTATACTTCTATTTTTTGCCCATCAGTTGGGGGCGGACGAGTGAGGGGGGGGGGGGGGGGGACAGGGTTGAATTTTCTGGCGGCTTTCCGGGAGGCCTACAGTGTTTGTGGGTCAGTAAATCAATGGGTGAAACCTTGTGGAACAAGCTTTTAGTTCAGAACTGAACACCTGTACAAAACTGCAAATCCCTCGGCAGATTCCCAGCAAATAAAAAAATCGAATTCCTAAAGAGCATCAGATTGCCTGGAACTCCATTGTAACGTTTGAAGATCATCTCTGATAAGATCTCTTTTATCGTTATGATAGCGTCTACAGAACATCACCCCCTACCAAATCTGGACTCAACCGCTTAAGATTTTAAGGAATTATAAATAATTTATTCAAAATTCCATAACCAATTATTTATCAAATAATTATTTTGTGTCGCGTATGTAAGACCCACTAAAAGCTGCCACGATGACTACACATTTAAACAATTTCAAGAGTAACCATTGGGGACAGATTAGTGTTACAGAGAACGCAGATGCATTCATTTCATAAACTATTAAAAAATCCACAACCATTGGGTGGCAGCTAATATTTTTGCAGCAAGTAGGGTAACTGTTCGGGTCATCCTTTCTTCCCCATTCCCCTACACTGCAAGGGGAGACAGAGGCGACCTTTGGCCTCCTTCTGAGATTAGCGCTGCTAAGGGTGCGTTACACCAAAAAAATCAATGCCACGCTGATGTTAATGAGCAGGCAGTACCAGTGCCGGTACTGCCCGCGCTCTCTCAGCCGGCAACCGTTATCCTTGGCTGCCGATGTTACCGGCAGGTTTCCAGTGTTCTCCAATTTCTAGGCCAAGGGACCTTAATTTCTACTTAGACCTGGTATTAGTTTTTAAGCATTAGGTTAAATTGTCCAAGTATCAGGCGAACACTATAGGAAGCAATATGGCAGATTTTGGGGAGTTGCAAATCCTGCTGTCATTCTCAATGTTTCTTCTGCTATCATTCCCAAACTGGACCCTCCTGTCATACCCAACCCAGTCTGATACAACTCCTACTGACTCTGAAGTACAACAGTTACTGAATGTAATTATAGTTCCAGCCTAAATGTCCACCCTCAGCATAAAAACTACGGCAGGGAACATTCATACTGAAAATGAACTAATCTGTCAAATGTTATTGCGACCTTATTCCACAATATACTTTGTAAGGGCAATGACACACATAAAACTGTGCACTTCAGTAATTAATCTCAATATTATAACTGTGAATATATGAGCTGTGAATTTGCCATTTGTTCATTCTGCAGGAGCCATTCCACTCATTTCATCCATTTTAAGTCACACTTTGTCCTGTGCAAAATGTCTACGCTCTCCAAATTAAGAGAGGCTGATATGAACTAAGCAGAATGATATAAACAGTGTTCGTTTGTTGTGTATGTGAGAATTTCAATTGGGCCAGCACTCCAGACCAGCATGTATGCTGATCTGTAAATGCCTGACCCATGGAAACCGATTTCTAGCCGAGTTTGCAGCAACTCCCAGCTGGCAGTGATTTTTTTTTTCAGCTCAAGTTGCTCAAAAGGTTGTTTGGATTTTATTAGCTATGGTTGCTATGATGTGGTTTTCCTATCACTGACAGCAAAAATTGCTACTTCCCTTGGCGGCAATCTGATTCTTTCCTGACTAGCCATCGGTTTCTACTGCTGCAGACAGTTAGCAGATCATCCCCATCTCCAAAATACTGCCCACCGACCAATCTTATGCTATCACCAGTAGAGATAATGTCAAATAGCATCACGTATTTATCTCCACCACTACCTAAGATTCATCTCCAGGTGTCCCGAAAGCCATTATTATGGAATGGAGTCCTGTCCTCAACAGATCATTTAAAGTTTTTTGTTATATAAATTTCCCCAACTTACTTTTGTGCTTTTCTTTTAGTTTCCATATATACCACATCATTTCCTGATTGAGAGAGTGTGGACTATCTTCTCTTAGTCTCAATGTCCTATTCGAGCTCACCGCCAGCAAATGATTAAGTGTGGCATAGGAAAGGGCACATCTTCTGATGTTCTCCCACTCCTTGTAATGAAGCAACTCTGCATCACCCTGTCTACAGTAGGAAGATCAGGACATTCCACGTCTATGAGATGATCATTTTGGAGCCATTGCACACAACAAACTTGTTTGAAAAAATAAAATAAATCGATATTCACAACACTGATAAAATAACCTCCTGACACTCCCCAGAAAAATAATCACTGCAGGGTAGATTTTGCATTTGACAGATATTAAAGGCACATTAAAATGCTTGCACTACAGCTAGGAAGCTAGAATGTAATTTGGAAATCAATTTAAGGGGTGATTTTCCACTTTTGCTAGTAATGAAACCCCAACCACTAGGAGTGCCCTTATCAGGAAATCCTGTGCACAGCCCCTTATTTTCTGTTCAAAATATATAACCTTTGCCGTCTACAAAACTAACGCCAGAATTACACAATGTCACTATTAGCATAAAAAGCATAGTTTAAACTGTGCCTGAAGAGAGAGAGAGACAGTGGATGATTTTTTTTTGAAAAAGGAAATATGATTTCCCTTACACTTAGCATTTAGAGTAACTGGTCAATTCAAACAAAAGAACATTCTTAAATGAATCAACAAGGTTTAATGGGAAGATATATCAGACTGAAACCATTTCAGAATTTCTTAAATATCACACCAACTGTGGGCCTCCACTAGCCCATTCACGACAAGTGATGCCTGTATTTGTCCAACATTGGTTTTAGAAGTGACATATCAATGACCTAATGTAAACTGCAGAGCAGGAAGTTTCTGCTTAAGATTGCCATTTGTGCTTAATCTTCCTATTCTTCGCAAAACAGCTGGAGGAGGCTTGGTACCCAAAAGAGGGATGTGGACTCAGCTGGAAAGCTCAGGATCAATTAACCGTGGGATAGCCATTCAACTTCCACTCAGCAAGCTGAAAAGACAAGAATATGTTAAAGGAGTGCACGCGGTAAAAAGAAGATTAAGTAATAAGGACACAATTCCATGGAATCATTGCATAATTAGACCCAGGGAAAAATGTAGGAGTGGATGCACTGGGATTAAATGCAGGAATTGCATCTAATCGGCTTGATTTTATCTTAAGTAGAAATGTTTGACAAAGTGACAGAGATAATAAAAAGAGGAATCTAGGAATTACAGGTATATGAACGCACATGATGTAGTGCATTTTATGCTCCCATCTTTGGCTGTATTGTCTTTCATGGTTGATTAAGTTCATTTTCTGGGTACATTTATTTGGTGCCCCGTTCAAATAACAATGTGTGTGGCAAGAGATCATCTGCTCTCCCACCCATCCCTAGATATAAAACTTACACTGTTATTTGGCCTCCTATGATGATCATCGTATAAATCTGGCTTGAAGCCCACGTAGAAACGTTTGTACTTGAGAATGGGCTTTCAAGTACAAAGATGAAAAAAATCTGCGATGGTTTCTGGTTACATTTAAACTCCCATTTGACCACTGGGGTAATTTAGTTCTTCTTATGAATGCAGCATCATCAGGTTCAAGAGCCTTATAGAATTAAGAGGCTATCACTTCCCTGAGAAAAAAAGGACTTGCGTTTGCTTTTGCTGACAAACTTAAAAGCCAGGTTTTGCTGAGTGACAAAATCCGCTCTGAAGCATAAGGTGTAAAAGAAATTCTTGCAATTGCACGCCATTTACAAAAAATAAACTGCATCAGATAGAGCTTTAAAACACATGGACATTGGTTTGACCAATTATAATCAAAGAATTGCACCGACGAGTTCACATTAAAAAAGGGATGAGATCTGGTAAACCAGCAGTATTTTTTGTGTGTAAAATGTTCATCAACATGTTTATTTTGTGATAGCCAGTAAAATGTCTGTATTTAATTCACTGAAGTGCAGACTGCAGCCTAATTACGTGCATTATCGCTGCAGAAGTAGTGACCACAGCTTTGGGAGTCTTTGTAAAGACCACAGAAATAAAATGAATAGTATAAAAGCTTGATGGCATCTGTGGATAGGAAACTTATTAAAAACCCCAACCCTCTTTTTATATCCAACCACATTTTCCCTGTGGGTTTTCAATGGCTTGCAGAATAAAGCCAGCAGGACTCATTACCCATAGAGGGGGTGTTCAGAGCTCTGATGGTGCTGGAATGTCTCTGTTAGTCAGGTAAAAACCGGGTCTTTATCCATCTCAGAACAATGACTAACCACTTCAGAGGATGTTTGGAAATGTTAGGCTTTTGAATGTAACTGCAGGTGTTGTTTCCCAAAGACTGCCAGTACCCTCCTAAGGCAGCCCGCAAATGAAGAATAGAAAATGCACTTTGGAATGCGTGTAAGGCCTGAGAGAAAGTCTGATAATAGAAACATTTCTACTAATCGTACTTTCCAGTCATGAGTAATACAATATTAGGGTCGAGGACAATCATGGCAGTGTTTAAGAATACATTCTCTCAGGTTCATACTGTGATGACATTGCTCTGTCAGTCATTTGGCTTCTCATTTGTAACAATTAAGAATGCACTTAAATTTGTTGAGGATTTTCATTTTGAT
Source organism: Squalus acanthias (assembly GCA_030390025.1). Taxonomy (NCBI): domain Eukaryota; kingdom Metazoa; phylum Chordata; class Chondrichthyes; order Squaliformes; family Squalidae; genus Squalus; species Squalus acanthias. The sequence continues at coordinate 67,046,906 of CM059425.1, forward strand.
CATTTATAAGAAAGAAAACTGTTATTCTGTTCCCATAACTTCTTCCTTCACCAACGTTTAATACAACTAGTCAGAGAGGACCGTGCCAGAAGCAAGCCACAGTGTTCGTTCATTTTAGTTCAATAGGATGAATACCAGTCAAGCTGTTGACCTTAGAGGTCTGAGCAAATAGTGCTTTTGTTTTACTTTCTACAATAAATTTTACTTTCTTGCACATTACCTTGTGGGACCATTGACGTGAATATTGTGAAGCAGCAATTCAATAAAGCAAACAATACACACTTGTGATATTACAGTGATTGCTGTACAAACAGGAAACTGGTACTGACACTGATTAACAATAAGGACACGGTGACCCTCTATTTGCCTACTGTTGGGTATTTCAGGATGTATTTACGCTGGAGTAGACCAGTAGCTATCCCAGCCAGGCAGAACTTTGTTTACATTGCTTGGCTTCTGCCTGGCTGGAACTTTCAACTGCCCTGTTTAGGATTAGGCTCTGCACATGTCTGAAGACAGGCAAAAAGTTCTCTCAAAACAGTTAGAAACTTAGTGGCTGAAATTCCACTCCCAGCACTGTTGAGGTTTTTGCATCATATTTTCTGGCATAAACTATGTCAGTGGAGCTCTGTCCCAAAACTTTTGCTTCACCTCATTTGAATAATTATGCGTAGCTGCCAATGCGGTTTTGCCTTTGTGCAGGGAACAAGCCCAAAGCAGAATTTCTGACCAGCAGATCCAAACTAAATGTGAACTTAAAGGTAAGTGCCTGCATATTGAGACAAATATTTATTTCAGCCTTTATCAAGCTTCAAAATACATTTCAGAGATTTGTCTGTATCGGTCAAGGTTGGTGGAGGAAGAGGAGAAGGAGAGGCACATATAAAGTGAAAGGAAGCCAAATTTGGAGACACAAATCTCTGGGCAAGGGAAGGAGTGGTACAGCACCTGACCCCTGTTTGAGGGATGGCTAAATGGACATCCAGCTGCATGAGGTGGGTGTGGGGAGGGCTGCCCAATTTGGCACTTCAGGGCACCATCCCCAGAGGACAGCAAGGCACTTCTGGCAGCAGATGGTAAACAGGCTAAATGCTTTGTACACTACCTGAAGGACCAGGTGGAGAAGAAGACAACACACGTAAAGGAATCTGGGAAGAGAACAGCTCTCAACAGTAGCACATATGTCGTGCATGACCCAAAGATTGTTTCCTGCAAAGAGTTGCCTCCATCATATTGACTCCTAATGTATGCCATGCCCTCACAGAATCTTCCAGCTCACACATAACTATACATTTGCTTCTTCAGCTGCAACCTCTCGAGACAACTTTTCTACTGGCAATCCAGGTGTCACCTCGAGGGCTGAATTCCAACCTGGAAAATGGCCACTCTCATCAACTGTCCTGTGACGAACGCAAGGAGCTCTGCTGGAATCTGTGATCCAGCCTACCCGGGTAAGGGGAAGTTGGTGCATCCCACCTCAGGTGCAGGCAGACTTCCCTCTGCTGAATCCGCTGGAATTCCTCTTTATCCTCCAGCTCCCAAAGGCCAAATCCCCACCGTACCAGTGGAGGGCTGTTGTACTTTACAGTGGGAAAACTCCTGACTGGTCTGTTGAGAACAAGTGAAAGTAAAAGAAAACAATACAATAAATGAAAGTGAAATCCTAAAATAAATGCTGTGGAATAAGTGCAACAAAAAAAAACCCAAAATAAAAAATAAATGATTACCATTTCTAGGGAGGTAGTTCTAACAGGAGTGAGAAACTTCTTCATGTGGGTGTGCTTCTGCTGAGTGTTGAGGTACAGTTGTTTATAGAGGTGCAAGGTGATGATATGGCGGTGCAAATCGCTGAGAATTACAGGCATGCCCCTCCTTGATTTACATTCATTTTAATGGCTTAATAAGGCTCATCCCCTGGAGCAGCAGAAGCTTCCTGCTCTCCCAGCATTAGCCAGGTGGAAAAACAAAGGCAGCACCTTTGTAGCATATTGCCTTTGTCCCTGAATTTACAGTCCCCCCTCCACACCACACCACCTCCCCCCACCCTCCTCTGACATTTCAGTCCTTTAAACATTTCGGAACCTCTGCTCTTTGTCGTGTATTCATTTGGACACTAGATAGTCAGCTAGGAGTTTTCTGTTGAAACAAAGACCATGAAATGATTGTATCACTTGCAAGAAACAAGCACTTCTCCTGCAAATAACAAGAATTGTTTCTGAAGACAAAGACAACATTTTTTATTGTGATTTCAGCCAATTAAAGATAAGCTCAGGAAGTACAAAAAGAATTACTTAACTTACATATGCTTCATCTGGAATGAGTCATAACCATAGATTCCATGCATCCTATTAATATATATATGTCTAACTAACAATACAGTTCTGCTAGTAATATGTCTTTGGACTTGCCATTATATATCCCACTTCAACTAATAAAACAACCCCATGCTAGTCCCTTCAAGGTGAGAAAAATGGGTGAAATGGTTTAAGTGTGCAATGATGGGTTTTGGTATCACTAATACAATGCGAAAGAGAGCTTTGCTTTTGGATTATGGGACAAACATCTGCAAGATATAACAACTACAACAACAACAACAACTTGTATTTATATAGCGCCTTTAACGTAGTAAAATGTCCCAAAGCGCTTCACAGGAATGTTATAAGACAAAAAATTTGACACCGAGCCACATAAGAAATTAGGGCAGGTGACCAAAAGCTTGGTCAAAGAGGTAAGTTTTATGGAGTGTCTTAAAGGAGGAAAGAGAGGTAGAGAGGCGGAGAGGTTTAGGCAGGGAATTCCAGAGCTTAGGACATAGGCAACAGAAGGCACGGCCACCAATGGTTGAGCGATTATAATCAGGGATGCTCAAGAGAGCAGAATTAGAGGAGCGCAGATATCTCGGGGGGTTGTGGGGTTGAAGGAGATTACAGAGATAGGAAGGGTCGAGGCCATGGAGGGAATTGAAAACAAGGATGGGAATTTTGAAATTGAGGCACTGCTTAACCGGGAGCCAGTGTAGGTCAGCGAGCACAGGTGTGATGGGCGAACGGGACTTAGTGCGAGTTAGGACACGGGCAGCCGAGTTTTGGATGACCTCAAGTTTACATAGGGTAGAATATGGGAGGCCAGCCAGGAGTGCGTTGGAAGAGTCAAGTCTAGAGGTAACAAAGGCATATACTCAACATTCTGCCTGATACTGGAAATGATGCAGACTACGATATGGTGAATAAAAGTCTAAGTGATTTTTTCATTCCCTGGCAAAATGCAACCTATGAATCAATCATATTTCAATGGGCTGCATAACACAAGAAAGAATCTGTAAATGGTTTTGCACACCCTTATGTCAACAAGTAGCACTGATGCAGGTCATGAAATTAAAATACAAATTATAGAAAGAGGTTTGTCTAGAAGGGAAAAAAGTGCATCTTCGATCAGCTTTTAGAAGCAGCCGGTGTACTTGACCCAGCCAAACATTGTACAGGTGTAGAAACTAAGCAACAAGTTTCTATCATTCAGATAAATGTCAAGCACCAAGAATGGTCTTGCCTCGAGTAATCAGCCCCAATCCCTAGGATTCTAATGATATATACCTTTGTGTCAATGTGCATGCAGCAAATAAAGCAATTTAGTGTGAATGACATTATAATCCAGATGAGATTATTGCAGAGTTATATGAATCATATGTTTTCTCAAAGCGAGACCTGACTGGGCACCAACAGCTACACCTTGATGAAGAAAGCGCTCTATTAAAAGGTTTGCAACACACGTTGCTCTGAAGTGATACAAAAGATTAATTTTCAATATACCTTCAGCAGTAAAAATATTTTGACAGTTAAGCTGTTGAGGGAATTCAAGCATCTTGAATTTAAGCGGATATTTTAATACATGCACCCAACCAAGCAGAAAAACGACATTCAACCTTCACAGTGTTCTTCGCAGGCTACAAGAAAATAACCGATGGTCGCATCCAAGAACTATGAAACTGAAGCAAACAATATTTTGGCTTTGTCTTCACAAAGGAGGGAATGTCACCAGATGCAATTCACAATGCCGCAGTCTAAAATAACATGCCAGAAGTCCACAATCTTCTAGGCATGGTTACTTACTATTTTTATTTCAGTTCTAATTTGGCTACAACGATAGAGACACTGTGAGATGGGAATGGACTTGGGAAGCAACAAAATGTTCAAGGCCTCTGGAGAGAAAAGGGGACGCAGTCGGCAGCAAGGACGTTGGGTCGAGGGTGTTTTTTTGACACAGAGGGTGATGATGACGGTTTTGAAAGAGAATGGTGCAGTGCCTGAAGAGAGGGATCCATTTACAGTATCAGTCAGTAAGGGAAGTCGGATGGTGAGGAATTAGTGGTAATGAGGTTGAAGGAGCAGAAGGTAGATCTCATGGATGAGGTAAGCTTGGAGAGGGGAGATGGGAGAGAAAGTAGAGAGAGATGGGGATTGAAGGGAGCAGGTCTGGCTTGGTGTGGCAGGGGAAAGGGGAAAAGCAGAAAAATGAGTTGAATAGATGGTCCCTGTCTTGGTAATGAAAAAATCCATGAGCTCCTTGTACTTCTTATTAGAGGTGAAGGTGGAAGGGGTCAGGAAGTACACTACATATCTTAAGAAGGAGGTTTTAATAGAGAAAAAGAGCCTGGGATTATATTTGCCCTCCAAGATGATCCTAGAGTAGCGGGCAGTTTTGGCAGAGGAGACCAAGCCTGATAGAGCTTGATATAGAGTTTGATGAGCCTTTATAAAACGCTGGTTCGGCCTCAGCTGGAGTATTGTGTCCAATTCTGGGCACCGCACTTTAGGAAGGATGTGAAGGCCTTAGAGAGGGTGCAGAGGAGATTTACGAGAATGATTCCAGGGGTGAGGGACTTCAGTTATGTGGATAGACTGGAGAAGCTGGGGTTGTTCTTCTTGGAGTAGAGAAGATTGAGAGGAGATTTGATAGAGGTGTTCAAAATCATGAGGGGTCTAGACAGAGTAGATAGAGAGAAACTGTTCCCATTGGCAGAAGGGTCGAGAACCAGAGGTCACAGATTTAAGGTGATTGGCAAAAGAACCAAAGGTGACATGAGGAAAAACTTTTTTATGCAACGAGTGGTTAGGATCTGGAATGCACTGCCTGAGAGGATGGTGGAGGCAGATTCAATTGTGGCTTTCAAAAGGGAATTGGATAAGTACCTGAAGGAAAAAAAATTGCATGGCTACGGGGAAAGGGTGGGGGGAGTGGGACGAGCTGAAGTGCTCTTACAGAGAGCCAGCACAGGCTCGACAGGCCGAATGGCCTCCTTCTGTGCTTTAACCATTCTATGATTCTATGTGATGAATTGATAAGCCAGTTGTGCACCAGGTATGCTCCAGCTTATGTCCTTGGAGTTGAGGCAATAAAGATGGGGGCCACACCAGAGATAATGATAAGGATAGGAGGCATTAAAGGATTTGCTTGGAATGAGGGCATTAAAGATGGAGGTGAGGGAGTTGTTGAGCAAATCAACAGCTGCAGAAGTATTGTGGCGAAGGAGGGGGTCGAAGGCTATGCAGTTGGGAGCTTGAGAGTGTGTGTGAAGTGACTTGGGGAAGAGTTTTTTCCAGGGGTGGATGCAGAAGGAAGTGAGATTGAAAGAGGGTAGGGAGTTGTGGGTGGTGCTGGATACAAGGACTACTTGTGTTTTCCCATTCAGTAACAGAAACCCCTCCCCAGTCCTCACACTTGAAGTAGTAAATTGTTTAAAATTTCTAATACTACGCTTCAGAAGGTCTAGCTATTTGTTTAAAAAAATGATATGCTGTCAGTTTACCATAAATGAAGAGAGGGGCGTACTATACTCATCCAGAATTAGAAGAGCGAGGTGTTTTCTGCTGGAACGAAGGTATGTGATGATTGCATCCCTTGTAACAACCAAGGACTTTTTAAAAACAAACACAACACTGTCAAAACATTTAAATTGAGGTAAGGTACATTGAAAAGTGCCAGGAAGTACAATGCCCTTCCAAGCAATATGTAAATCAGGTTTGACACCGCACTGCTTTACACTCCAGTGTCAAACTAAAGTGGCGATAGACCAAACCCTCCAGGGAGTCTTGCTTTGCTCCCAAGTCAAGTTAGACCCTGACTCTGGATTTACACTCCATGTTTAGCCTTGGTGATCAGTTGTAAAGTACAGTTACCACTGAGTTAACTGCATTCCACCTGATGCATTCAAGAGGATTTAAATGACAGAGTGACTGCTGCCAATGAACCGGAAGCTGCGCAGAAGTATTCTGCGCATAAATCTCAGGTCCCAAATATGGAAAAGTAACGGTCACCACAACAGACAGAGGAGCTGATAGCGATAAATACACTCCATGAGAGTACAATAAAACTCTCACAAGCTGACAACATCCTGATATCACCTTCGTTAAATTGTACTGGAAGTTTTAGCAGTTCATTCTGATGAATTAATCACACCGCTGTCACTCTCTCTCTCTTCTCGCGTTCCTTCTCCACCCTCCCTCTCCTTTTCCTCCCCAGTCTATTTGTCTAGCGCTCCACTCTCTATTTCTCCGCACTGTCTCTACTCTCTTTCTCAATTATCCTTTTCCCAGCCGATTAAATCCCAACATCCTGAGCCTGCATTCTGTTCACCAGCCGCGTGTTCAAACCACAACAGACAGAGGATCTGATAGCGATAAACACACTCCGTGAGAGTAGAATAAAACTCTCACAATCTGACCACATCCTAATATCACCTTCAAGTCATATTACAGACCTCACAATATCTAAAATTTCCACCCCCCTCACCTCTTCCCTCTCACTAATATGTGGGAAGTCCTGCGAGAACAACGAAAAAACCCACTGGAACTGCGCAAGTGCAACTACTTAATTTCGTTGGCAGCAGTTGCGTCCTTTAAATGACCAAGGTAAATTAAGCCACCCAAATCAGTAAAGATCAGCAATAATCACAGCTGAACATGAACCAAAGTCTTGGGCCATTAAATAATGACATTATCACTGGAGGTGATCAGAAAATGGCACATCAAACCAAACAATCCTGGAAACAGGAGGTAAGGGTGAGACTGCAGGAGTAAATGGCCCAGTGTACAGCCATCTTTGGCACATGAGTGAATGCACTCAACTCCAGAATGAAGGAGGCCTGGGAGTTGCTTACTCGGCAGTTCAATGCAGTCTTCAGAAATAAGAGGTCCAAACGGATGGCATAAGTCTCCTCTTCTTTGCTGGCGGTAAGAGTCCTATTTATGAGTTTGAGCAGTCTCAATCCCATTCCTAGTGGGTATAAGCAGCACAAAACTTCTCTAATTCACCTCACTCAGAAGGGCCACAAGACAATTGAGGGCTGATTTTAACTACTGACGATGGCAGAAAATGGGCGGAAGCAAATCAGTCGCTTAGGACTGAGATGAGGAGAAATTTCTTCACTCATAGGGCTGTGAATCTTTGGAATTCTCTACCCCAGAGAGCAGTGGATGCTCAGTCATTGAGTATATTCAAGACAGAGGTCGATAAATTTTTGGGAACAAAGGGAATTAAGGGATATGGGAATAGTGCGGGAATGTGGAGTTGAGGTGGAAGATCAGCCATGATCTTGTTGAATTGCGGAGCAGGGTCGAAGGGCCAAATGGCCTACTCCTGCTCCTATTTCTTATGTTCTTACAGTTCTTATATACCCCGCCTGATTGTTGTTGTCAAAACTTAAAATCAGCTCTTTGGTGTGGGAAATGGGAAAAAATGTCACAGCAGGAGGTGCTCTTCTGTGTTTAGGGCTGAGGCCTATTGTCAGGACATAGTAAGGGGAGCTTTACCCTGACTCCGACTGTGCTATACCTGACCTGGGAGTGCTTGATAATGACACTGGGTGCATAAAATGGGAAGATTTTCATTCCCGAGCACTAAGACCCCTCATCTTCAGGAGTACAAACATTTTTTTAAAAGATAAAAATACAAAAATAAAAGAATAAAGAAGGAAATCCTATGCTTCATCTGCAATGCTAAATGTGGTGATGTGTGGTAACATGATTATGAAGATTCTGTCCTGCACATTTAATGTATCCCTTCATTTGTCTACAGATGAGTCTGAACCATCTGGATTGACAGCACATTCTCCACAGCTTATGACACAAACACTTCATCAGCAACATACCAGCACAGAGCTTAAGGCTAGAGTGGACAATGTAACATAACACCCAATAGGCTCTCACCTGGCATAAAAGTAGCATTACTGGTGCAGGAAAAAAAATTGGAGAGACTTGTGTTATGTTGCAGTTTTTGTGCTCCTCAGATGCAAATAGAGGAGCAGATGGGTGATGTGATCAACAGGTATAACTTAAAGACAGTTTATGGCATCCAGTTTTTTTATTAAGGGGGTCGCACTGTTACATCCTCTGGGTTACAGTATCATATAAGTGGGCACTGTAAGTCAATGTAAACGGCTTGGGATCTCCTTACAGGAACCACCGACGCCACTGAACTTGACTAGGTATCTATGGCAGACCCGAAATTTGTAACAGTCTCCTTTAATCACAATCACTGCTATTACTTGGGAATCAGAAGAATCACAGACAGACATGTGTGCCCAAAGGAAATTAAGGATTACATGGACTAAAACAGGCAAATAGATGAAATAGGAACATGCACAGCTTTAAATACCGGACTGTAATTATTTGGTACTCACTTCGGTGCATACATGTCCTTAATTGATAGAGAACAATAAATGTTGGCCCACCGTTGATTGCACTGAAATACTGTGGGCTTCTATGGGAAACGTTGGTGTTTAGAGGGACCTGATGTCCTTGTGCACGAATCACAGAAAGTTAACATGCAGGTACAGCAAGCAATTAGGAAGGCAAATGTTAGCCTTTATTACAAAGGGATTGAGTACTGTATAAGAGTAAAGAAGTTTACTACAATTATATAGGGCCTTAGTGAGGCCACACTTGGAGTACTGTGTACAGTTTTGGTCTCCTTACCAAAGGAAGGATATACTTGCCTAAGAGGGAGAGCAACGAAGGTTCACTAGATTGATTCCTGGGATGAGAGGATTGTCCTACGAGGAGAGAGTGAGCAGACTAGGCCTATATTCCCTGGAGTTTAGAAGAATGAGAGCTGATCTCATTGGAAAAATATAAAATTCTTAAGGGGCTTAACAGGGTAGATGCTGGGAGGATGTTTCCCCTGGCTGGGGAGTCTCAAACTAGGGGTCACAGTCTCAGAATAAGGGGCTGGCCATTTAGGACTGAGATGAGGAGAAAATTCTTCACTCAAAAAGTTGTGAATCTTTGGAATTCTCTACTCCAGAGAGCTGTGGATGCTGAGTCATCGAGGAAATTCAAGACAGAGATCGATAGATTTTTGGATACTAAGGGAACCAAGGGATATGGGGATAGTGCAGGAAGGGGGAGTTGAGGTAGAAGAGCAGCCATGATCTTATTAAATGGCGGAGCAGGCCAAATGGCCTACTCCTATTTCTTATGTTCTGCAGGCCTGTTTCCACTCCCCTCCAGGATCAGCTGCCACCCACCGTTCAGTGTGGGAGCCAGACAATTCCCTGCCCTCCCACCACCGCTGAGCTGCAGTGGGGTGCCTGCTGTAGTCAAATGAGGCCCGAACCCGAAAATAGTTCAGGCCCCTCTGCCAACTTCACACTCATTTTAGGTAGAACTGTAAAATTGCCTCCTCTGAGTCTGTCATTTATGTAAATGAGAAAGATAGCAGTCCCAACACTGAGTGCTGGATCACTCCTCTCAGTACTCCCCCCCACCCCAACATAACTCCTCTAACAAGTATCCATTTTTTTTCCTACCTTTGATCCAGTTTCTTATCCATTCCCAGGGTTTACTCTGAATCCCCACAGCTTTGAGTTTGACTAACAGTCTTTCATGTGGAGCTTGTCAAATGCCTTTTGGAAGTGTAAGTACACTGTGCCATAGGGCTTTACACAGTGCACTTGGGAACAGTTGGTTAAAGGAGTCATTAGTCACGGCTTTGCTGGGCAACCATGGCACCAAAAGTCAATCTTGCAGTCAGCTCTTCCTTCACAATAACCAGGGAACACTTGACTAGTTCAAGACGAAGGAGTCACTTGATGAGTCTGGGTACTTGGCAGTCACCTGAAGAATCCTTTTCTAGCTATAGTAGATCAACTAATTGTTCAGGGAATTGAAGCCCTTACAATTGATATGCACGGTTAGATTGGCCAATGGCGCCTGCGTGTTTACCTGCGTACGAACAATTACATCCAATACCCTGGGGAAGGCAGCAATTACATAAAATCCAATTGATTGATCAACTAGTCGTCCATATCCTGGAGAATGAATGATATCGCAGAGTGCATCTTGCATCTCCTAAACGCAAACGGAGAAGATAACCTGGTTAATACGAGCAGGAGCATCCCCTGGTGCAGGAAATGGCCATGTGGCTGAGAAACTGATATTTGCTATCAAACTCACAGCTCCAGGCTCAGTGAGAGCCACGAAAAAAACCTCCTCCAAATCAAGTCTCGTAATTTGACATAGCTCAGTCATTATCCTCTCATTTGCTCCTTTTTTGACAAGATAAATGCACAGGTGATAAAGTAATGTCTTCTAATGTCACAGTCAAACCAATAGAATGGTCAGCAGTAGCCTGATTCAAGTTTGACTTAAATAGTACAAGAGGTATAAAAGCTGAGTGATACTGGGAAGTAGAGCATTATTAGATGTGCTACCTCATAATTGGAAGTAAGAGTTTACCACTAAGTTAAATCCAAATCAGAAAATGTGATGTGGTAATAAAGCTGCCTAAATTGATATCAACACCCAAGGTCGCCATTTTCTAATTGGTACTAAAATGTCAGATAAAATTACTGATTCTTAGAAAATAATGCTCAATAATGTAAACCAGAAATCGACAACCATTTAGAAAAAAAAGTTGTGCAAATGTAACTACAAGCTTCTTCATTAGCTTACTTTATCAAATTTGGGTGCTATTTAAAAAATTTGGGCCTGAAAATTACTGTTGGTAATATTAGCATATGTGCACTTAACAAGTTCCTATGATGTGCCTCTGTCTGCTATTTACACCAAAGCATTAATCTGTTTAAGATATACGAGTTAACACCTCTTTAAATAGTGGATGGAGGAATGGCAAACAAGCATGTAAAGGACTCAAACGCTAATATCGCAAACGGGCATTTCTAGGCTGTAATATTTAAACTTAAAAGAACAAATTAAAAATGTGAGATAAAAACTAAATTAACTGCAGTGCAACTGGTGAGTATGTTACAAAGGTGAAACTCATATTAGTTCTATGTTCTGAATCTTAGTGGTTATTAGTCATAATATACACTAAGAAACGAACTAATCAAAATATGACATAATCTACATTATTAAGCTGTAGCCCCCACAATTGACCATAATTAAATTCTGCCCACACATACACAGAAGCCAAAGAATCATAACTGTGACAAATCATGTTACTCACACTATCTATTTAACTTTGGTGTATTTAACATTTTAGTGTAGAGGTCAATATCAGTAACGTATAGTTTGTTTAGTCATACTCAAGGGCTCTGCTCTCATCACTCTCAGCCCAGAATTCCTGCCAATCACACAGCCGCAACTCAGGCAAAGATGTCAGTTGCTTGCATACATAAACTGCAAATTACTAATATTGACTGCTGCTAAATAATATCAAATATCCTTTAAAGTCACAAGCATTTTTCCACCAGTAGTTTTATACAGCTTCAACCTACCCTATGGGCTGAATTTTGCCAGCGCTCAGAGGGCAGGTTCAGAGCCGGGTCCGCTGTCAAAATCAAAAAGATTGACAGCGGGGCGGTATCCCACTCTGCACCCGCCTCCTTGTGAGTTTCCCAAGTGTCGGCTCTGCCTGCGCTTTTCAGACCCGGCACTAAGCGGCAGGTCAGGCAAATCAGATAGTAAAGAGTGTGTTTAAAGCAATTTAATCAGCATTTTACCAGGTACAAACCATTTCCCCAAGTTTTTCACAAGGTTCACGTCGCTTGGGGATCACGTCAGGTAAGTATGTCGGGTTTTAAACAGCTCTCCATTGCTTTGAATAGGTGACAGCTGCAGAAGTGGTACAAAAGCTACCATTTCACAGCTGGTCGCTTTCCAATACTAGAAGTTTGAGCTTTAATTATTTGGAAGAGAATTTTCAGCTTTATGCAGTTGGGAAGTGTTTGCATTAAACTCTCTATTCATTGTCACCTCCTTGGAACATCATATCTCACCCTTAATAGATTGCTTCCATCATCTCAACTTCAGCTGCCATTTATTCCATCGGCACTGTTGAAAAAATCTCACCTTGTTCCTCAGAATCCCACCATGATCAGCCCCAACACCAGCAGCATTAGGCACACCAGCATCACCAACAACAATACCAACCTTCTCTGCAATCACCTGATGCTGCACAGGACAGAGGGCATCAGCACCGGAACACATTGCTGCCCAGGAGGCCAAGGATAGCCTCACCATGGCCAGATTTACTTCATTTGATGCTGTACACCCTGGCTGACACATGATGTGCCAGGTTGGCACCACCCCACACCAACGCGATGAAGCATCCCTACAATGCCCAAGCCATTCCTTTCACACTCATCACAATTTGGGGGGGGGGGGGGGATCATTATGTCTCACCATTCATTGCAACTCATTAAGCCACTTCCAAAGGTGCACACAGATCTGTCCAAGAAGGCAAAGTGTTGAAAATAAAGATTTCAATGTTTGACAACACCTTAACAGAAACTTTACATGAACATTGGTGATAGCACTCAACTGCCTACCCTTGTGTGTTGTTAGTTGGTATGATTGGACAAGGATGAGGGTGAGTGTGAGGGGTGGCTAGTGAGATGGGGATGTGATAATGTAGATAGAGAGAGGGATGGGTGGAGGTGCAAGGTAAGTTGGTGTGAGTAAGGATGTGCAGGAGTAGGGTAGGGAAGGCAGAGTGATGGGGATGTGATGAGAGGCACAGCAGGACGAGGCTGAGTGTGGTTTTGCAGTAACGTTTTGTGATCTACTGAGATCATTGAAAGGTTTGCGCCACTGCAGCCTGGTCCTCCGGACGACATCCCTGCTTGTGCCCTCCTGTGTAATGTGCAACCAGGCTGCATTGGTATCCTGGGAGGTCTCTTCCGCCCATTGGAAGGGAAGAGAACCTCCCTGCATGCTGTGACTCCCTCCATATGCTTATGGAGAGCCTGGGTGCAGCCGTGCACCTTTGTGCAGTGCTCGTCAGTGTTTGCAGCACCTCAATGCTGTAGAACACTGACAGCACAACTGTCAAAATGATTGTGGACATGGTCCCTTTAAGGAAACCGGCTGGTGACACTTCATCAAATGACGTCATCAGGCCCGCTTCCTATTAATTGGCCGGGAACCTTGCAGGGCGGATTTAACAAGCCCCATCAACGGAAAATCTTGGAGGCCGGGATCGACACAGATGCGGGATCCACAAATGCCACGGACGTCGCCCTCCCCGGACCCGCCGAATCCAGCCCTATATATGTGGGGGGGGGGAAATTATAGGGCAGCTGTGTGATACTGCAGAATTTCTGAATAGATTAACCGCGTAGAGTGTATGTTGAAAGAGATTCCTAGGATCGCACACAGTTAAATATATAATTGCATTTCCTTGTCACTAAACCTCCTTCCAGTTCTGAATTTCACCATTTTTGCTTTAAGTTTTACTTTCCACTGAATGCCCATGTAAGCATCTGCACCTAAGTGGAGAAAATGTAGTCTGTTACTCACAATATGTTGGGTGCATATTGTTGTCTTATTGGGAAAAACATTCACTTCAATTTGTGTTATGTACAAGAGATCTTGTGACTCTTTAAAAAAAAAACCATGAGAGCCAAATCTAGTGAGAATGCAAAGAGAAGCTTTATTGTTTTCTGTACAGATATTGAAATTTAAGGATAATGCATCCACCATTACAAATTGGTGCGAAAGGAGGTATTTTTATTCCCTTGGTTGTGTTGTTGAATTTGTGGAGAGTTCTGTGGTCACTAAAGACATCCCCACGCAAAATGTCTGCATGTCTTTCTGTACACAAGGATTTTAATTTATATTATATGCAGCAGGGAAACAACAATTATCAATTGCGATGTCACATTTTGTCAAATGGAAGCCTAGTGAACCATTGATGCAGATGTTTATCTCAGATTACATTCCTCCTCAGAATCTTTCAACCTGCATGAACAGAATTATAAATCCTGCAAAGTGAACTTGAAATCCACAACTGGAAAGCAGTCCTGGCCACACCAGTATATATGATTTATAATTGTGGCAGTTATCTACATTGAATGGAATTCAAAATGTGTGATCCTACTTTCCCTTTTTAATAAACACTTTAAGTTGTAGATTATTGTACAGTTGTTCAATATCACATGATCTGTGGAAGCGTTTAATTCTTCTAAGGTACATTTAATATCAAACAGATAAAAGATATCTAAACATTTGTCACCAAGAAACCCAAAGGACTTGTGAAGTTTATTGTTTGCTGAAGCTAAGTCTGATTTTTTTTAAATAATATTCAAAAAATAGGATGTGGCATATTTCACCCATATTATTTGTCACCTGTATTATTTTGGGCTTAATCAAATTCAGAATGGTCAACTGTTAGAAAAGGTCATACCTGAATATGATGCATGGAATATATTCTAATTATTCTTTTAATAAAGTGCTGTTGTCACCTTACCTGCAAGTTAATTTATTTGGAATCTTTAGCTGCTAAAATGGAAAATTCTCTTCACTTCGACAGGTAAATGGTTCACTCCATTCAATGGAAATCAATCTAGATTTACCTCTATTTAAACAACTATACTTATGTTTTGTCATCTGCATTATCATGTGCAGATGACAGAATGTATTGCAATGTTGCAGAATTTCCGTTAAAATAAGTATTGATGTAATAATGACCTATATTTCAAAACCTCCACTTGTAAGGCTTTCTAATTAAATACTGAAGTGAAGTGAGCACTGATTAAAATGGGAATCTTGTCCAGTGATGTACGGCTGAACCGATGCGAAGAGTGCACGTGATTTTAGTGATACACTCTATGCAGATGATGTATGGTTACCGCGAGTGGTTTACTGTGGCAAGTGATTTTTATTCACTCAGATTCGCAAAAGCCAGCGATTTCACGGCTTCCACAGAATTTTATTTAATGCAAAAATTGCGCTGCTCAGTCTGCAAAGAGTAATATACTTTGTAAGTGTAGGAATTTGTCGCTGGATGTCGCACCATGCCAAATCACTTATCCTACATATAGGTTATGATGTAAAATAAATGTCTTAATTCAATATTGTTGAATATCTAGTCCCAGTATAGTCACTGCTGTTTGTATATTGCTATTACACGCTTTGAGTTAGCATTAAACAGAATTCTGTGAGGAAAACAATTGTTCAACACTAAGAGTGCCAGTGGTATTCACAACAGCAATCAAACCGCGCAAAGTCCTTGCCACAAATTCAAATCAGCGCACAAAAGATTGCAGACTTTAATTTTCATTTCATTGCAACTTTGCCTTTCTGATTCTTATCTCCCTTCGTGGCAGATGGCAAAACTGCAGTAAAAGGCATTACACGTGTAATTATGAATTATTATTAACTGAAGCTGTGATTATCAACCTTATACGCTCGATGTTTGTCTGAAAGAACAGACACTCCTTTCCTGTCTGAATAAAATTCGCTTTATACCAGTGACAGACTGGATTTCCCAACACAAGCCTGTTTGTTTCAAAATAGGAACAGCTGTGCAACAGACTGTCTGAACACAGTCCTAATACAACATGTAGTACTATCACTGACACAATGGAAGGAGCATGCCAGCTGGCTTGGAGTCTCAGTGTATTCCTTGATGATTTACCTGCAATATATCTACCTTCCCCGCCACGCGCAAAGCACACGCATCCAACTCGTACCTATTAATTTTTTTCTTACATCCAATTAAATAATTAGCATTAACTACCTATTGTGTGCAGTGGCCTGATGAAACAAGGTCAAATGTTTAGAGAACAAAGCAGCAGGTTTTAATATTGTTCTGTGTTTAAGGAGTAAAGTAATTTTCTTCCCATAAGGCACCTACCTTTTTTTTCTCTATTCAATTCATTCTAGCTCACCACCTTAATCTTTTCCTAGAGTGGCCAGGCTGGTTTTCAGATTGTTAAGAATTGCAACCAGAGCTCCTAAAATTGGCATTTTCTCAAGGGACTATTCTA
Organism: Squalus acanthias; assembly: GCA_030390025.1. Lineage (NCBI taxonomy): Eukaryota > Metazoa > Chordata > Chondrichthyes > Squaliformes > Squalidae > Squalus > Squalus acanthias. Next base: position 67,063,131 of record CM059425.1, read on the forward strand.
GTAGATCTCTATATTATGGGTAAGAGCTTTACAACCAGAAGATGTCTCTAAAAGCCATACTTGACAGTCATAGCCCATATGTTACAGGCAAATTATGTAGTTAGCCACCACACTAAATGGTCTCTCCTATTTATAGCAGTAGGGGATGGTATTCAGCCTACATACCATCAGAAATCTAGCGTATTTATCCATCCCAAAATGGTAAAAGACACACAAATGCTGTGTAATTATCACTGGACTGTACAATGATTCAGGATCAATCTTCAACAAGCACTTTACTATAACTGACACCAATGTACAGTCCAAAAATGGCCTGTGAGCTTGGCTGTATTGTAACTCACGAAACAGCAATGTTTTATGTGTTTCATTTAAAATGAGAAGATGGAGGCAAGACTACTATGATTGCAAACAGTTTATAAATATATTTTGCCTATAGGATGCTTATTTCAATAATATTACTTATCCAAAATTGTAGTAATACACAAACAATTTACAGGATCGATAATTTTTCCAAGGAGATTTTGAGTAGCCTGGAATAAAGTTGTGTGTGTACAAGTACCAAACTGAATCACAGCTCTGAGAATGAAGAGAAAAATTCTAGTTCAAAAGAAACTGGTCATAAAATGTGAAAGCTTTTAAAAAGCAAACTGAGTTCTATAAGACTGTAAGTTCCATTGTAATTAACTGTTTTCTCCAGCAAAGCTTCATCACTTCATGCTTTCTAGAATTAAGGCATTTTGGTCTTTGATTGACTTGCAAACAATTTAAATGTTATACTCAATAAGAACTTCATGTAGTTTATACTCTGCCAGTGTTGAACCTTTGGTACCAGGAAAATTAAAGTGTTTTGCTCAGTTGTTTGAGTTATATTAACGTAATTAGAGGTATCCCGGTGAGTGAAATGAGAAGAGTTGTTTCTTTGTGACAAAAACAGCAGTTAGCACTGGCGAGCTGCCTGATGTACCTGATTGACAGATGGATGTCACATTAGAAGAAAACGATAACTAAGTCAGTGGCCTGAAAAAATAACTTCCTCTTGACAGTGCCCTGTCCCTTGACCTTTAACCTGACTCCTGTTACCTTCACTAACACAGGGCAATTGTCACAGGTGCAGGATAAAAGAGGCATAAAGGAGGGAAATAGACCTAGTATTAGTGGCTGTAGATTTATTGTTTAGGATGACCACAACCTCATTGTTGAAATAAAGCAAATAAGAAAGACCCGTGGCCTCAGTTGACCCTTCTGGGCACCAAATTATACTGAAGGGAATAGAAAATAAGATGAGACAGACAAAATTCATACTGTAAGTGTCCTTTTAAATAAACAGCTGAACACGTACTGATTAGTTTAAACAAAATAATTCTGCAGAATTCATTTGTGTTTAAAAAAATTAATTTCAGAAAATCGGTAAAATTTTAATAACAAGATAACAAAGTTTCAAGCAATCTTTTACTCAAGCAATCACTTGACATATTTATCTGCAGCATCAACAGCAATACCAGAACAACAATGCACTTAGGATTGTTAATTAATAGCAATTTGCTAATAACATATTTATCCAGCAAATTACAGCTTATTGTCTATCCATCTAAAAGTAAATGTCTAACTCGGGTATAAAAAAGAAAAAAAAGAAACATACTAAATTTACAGCAGAATGATTGCTGCAAAACATATGGATACATAAAATTTAGTACTAAACACAAAAAATGACAGCAGTGAGTTGATGCCGTTTATGTCTAAAATACCAGGATACTTGGTTAACATTACATTATTACATTGTAAATACATAGAGGTGATGGTTTGAATAAAACAGCATCAGATTAGTTTCTACCCATACATTATGAATTGTATATATTGTATGAAACTGCTTAGAAGCAAACATTATAACATACACATTCATTTTTTTAGTACAACAGACTGATAATTACAAAGGAAATTAAGTGTCTTGTGTCTGCAGATTCCATTAAGCCGTAATCAGCATAATAACTTGCCTGTTTCCAAATGTTTCATTATATAAATATGCTGCCAAGCTTTCAAACACCTGCTGTATTGAACTAGTGTATTTAATTATAGTACGTCTTGCTTCCACGATATTTGGATCATCTAAATATTTGCCCACTCATCACAGTGAACAAAAACTGTACTAAACAGATTAGAATGGTGGGATCAAGTTGCCATTCAAAAACTGCAGTACCTAAAAGGCCACTGTGTAAAAGGCACAAATTGCTCTAAAATTCTTTAAAGGTCCTTATTAAGGTCAGAGGTCATGCTACGCAGTTATTATTCATCCACAATATGCTTTGATGAGTAATATGACACTAACTTTTCACATACAGGCCATAGGATAATTGTACTAGCAAA